>JABUQX010066351.1:22500-49943 GCA_015478945.1 Trachelipus rathkii
TGTTACAGAAGATGGAAGAGAGAATTCCACAAAAATGGTGGTGGGATAGAAGGAAGCACCAGCAAACCAGCCTGGAGTTACCAATGTCAACACAATACTCTGTAAGTGCAGATACAGCACCTATGGTGCTACGGCGTCGTAAAGGTGGTGGTAAGCGAGTGATAAGTCCCTCGAGCACCTGCTGCTACGGTACTTATAGGATAGAGATAAAGCACCAACATCGTCTTGCAAAGATAGAGGGTCAAGTGAACTGGAAAGTACAGAACAGTTTATAAGCCTTTTTGCCGTTGACTCGACCCTGTCCAAAAGCCGGGTATGAGAGCAGTACTCCATACATGGGCGGATGAGACCTTTGTATAGCGGAGCAACTGAGAAAAGGAGGAAAGTCTCACAGTCTAAACAGAACTTCCAGTTCTTTGAGGCCGCCCTAGCAACCGTTGTGTGATGTGAGGTTTCCAAGACATTTTTTTGTTCATGTGTTAAGGCCAAGGATGTTTATATTGTCAACAGGAGAGACGACAGAACCGTCGAAAGAGACAGGAAAGTTAGAAGGTATTTTGGAGAAGGAGATTTGTAAAAGTTGGGTTTTTAAAGAATTGAATTTCACAAAGTTATTTCTATCCATCAGCGAGAATAAAATCGGAAAGATTAAGACGAGAGGCAATTCTAGAAGTAAAAGTGGGAGTAGAATTGATATGAGTTAAAGAATGAAGGGTCGAGTCATCGGAAATACGAGTGGATAGAGTTAGAGGTGCAGGTAAGAGAAGATCATTAATGAAAAGTAGAATAAAGTAGGAGACAGACAGAACCCTGAGGAACACCACTGACAGAAAAGAAAGAAGAAATCGCCCCATCAACAACAGCCGATATTGAACGCGATTTGAAAGAAAGCTAGATATAAGTAAGCAAAGAGAAGGAGAAACCCAAAGGAGGGGAGCTTTGAGAGCAGTGACGCGTGCCATGCCCGGTCAAATGCTTTGGATGCAGCGCCACCACGCAAGTCTCCCCGTAGTTCCTAAGAGCAAAAACCATAAATCTGTTAGATAGGAATGTATATCGCCAGTAAACTTTTTCGTGCAACGAGAGCCGTACTGGCGATCGGAGTGAGATTTCAGATGATCTAAGAAGTGAGTTGATGAAGGGTTTCAAAGATCTTAGATAGAATACAGGAGAGCTACAGGGCGATAGTTAGATGATCAGAGCGGCTTCCTTTTTCGGAATAGGTTGACATGTGAGAGCTTCCAACACTGAGGAAGGGAAAGTGCTAGTATTGAGACACAGAATATAGTTGAGCGAGGGGCTGAAGAGATTAGCCTTTTTCAGTTGGAGAATTAGCAACACAATGATCAAATCGAATAAGAGGAGGAAAGGCA
This sequence comes from Trachelipus rathkii, assembly GCA_015478945.1. Lineage (NCBI taxonomy): Eukaryota > Metazoa > Arthropoda > Malacostraca > Isopoda > Trachelipodidae > Trachelipus > Trachelipus rathkii. Next base: position 23,874 of record JABUQX010066351.1, read on the forward strand.
GATTTACAGAAGCTGCTAGAGATGAAAGATTTGTCAGTAGGGAGAACCAAGGAGGTTAGCACACTTTTCTTTGATGAAAGCCAGCTTTGCTCGTCGAAGAGTATCTCGCAACGATTTCTAGCTGAATGAAAATTAGCGAGTATGATAGGAGAACGAGAATTTTTACACAATCTGACAGGCACCTTCGCCCTAGTCTGAATGGCTAGAGAATAAGCAATGATCGAACTACATGGATTTCGAGGAAAGAAAGATTTAGTTTTAGAAGGAATGAATGAGGAAAGAAAAATTTAGCTGAAGAAGGAATGAACCTGCTCATCCCATCAACGATTACAGCTCCCTCCTTATCTTTTAAATCTTTATACATCCATCATTATTCTTTACTAAGGTAGCCAATTTGTTATCATCTGCAAACTTGGAAACCTTACATTTAAGTCCCTGGTCTAAATATTTTATACATGTATGAGGAACAGCCACTTGACCTAAGAAATCGTTACGGACCACAAACATGTCTCCTCATTTCCATTAATAAATACTTTTCATTTTCATTGATTAATTATTATTATTATTATTATTATTATTATTATTATTATTATTATTATTATTATTTATTATTATATTATTATTATTATTATTATTATTATTATTTATATTTCTTTAACTTTTAAAGGCTAATAAAGGTATGAAATGGATTTCATATGCACGTATTATTATTATTAATATCATCATTTCATCACTAACACTCATCAACATATATTGATCTCAAACCCCCATCAACCACTATCTCCAGACCTAAGATGTTCTTTCTGCTTCTCCTCCTGAACGTATTTCAACAGAAGAAATTTTCTTTAGTATTATTCTTGAATAAAATAAAACAATTGATTTAAGTATAGTACCAAGCTTTCGTCCGTACACTTCGGACATTTTCAAGGAATAAATTTTATTTTTAATATTTTAACAATTTTGATAAAATAACAAAAATAAATAAATAAAATTAATAAATTTAAAAGTTAGAGAAGTTAACTTACATTGACTTTTTGTTATTTAAAGATGTTTAAAAAATTAGACATTTCGTTATATTTTATGTTTATCACTGGTTTATGTTTCCTTAAGAGCAACGACTCCCCTAGGCGCAATTCATAAAAATCATTTTTTCTTGTTATGATGGAGAAGCATTCTTTTATGCTGTTATCGGGATTTTTGTGGTGTTCTTCATTAAAATGTTTAAATATTTTGCTCGGTTTATACTTATGTTGCGACATTCTCATGTTGAGGGTATTCGTTGTGTATCCGATATAAGCGGCGTTACATCCACTTTCAGAACATTGAAATCGGTACACAACGTTACTACTCTCACCATCCGAAAGCGCTTCACGAGTAGAGAAGCACGAGCTCAGTTTCAATGGTTTATAGTACGATCTTAATACAAGCTTCTTCCCGTCTTTTGCTTTAATATGCTCTTTTAAAATTAATTTTAATTTGTTCTCTTCCTCTTTTTTCTGACTGATATTTTCAGTTTTATAAAACACTACGAGCTTATCGTACCATAAAGACTTTAGTTCACCGAGCGTTTAAGATATCGTCTGACTGGACCCTTTTTGATATAGAAATTAAAAGAATAACGCAGAATCTAATAAACAATAACTTCCCCCAATATATTATAGAGAAAACTATAAAGAACACTTTAAATAATTTATTTACCAATACCATCAAAGAAAACGAAAACGATAAGCTCGTAGTATATTATAAAACTGAAAATATCAGTCAGAAAAAAGAGGAAGAGAACAAATTAAAATTAATTTTAAAAGAGCATATTAAAGCAAAGGACTTATATTAAGATCGTACTATAAGCCATTGAAACTGAGCTCGTGCTTCTCTACTCGTGAAGCGCTTTCGGATGGTGAGAGTAGTAACGTTGTGTACCGATTTCAATGTTCTGAAAGTGGATGTAACGCCGCTTATATCGGATACACAACGAATACCCTCAACATGAGAATGTCGCAACATAAGTATAAACCGAGCAAAATATTTCAACATTTAAAGAAGAACACCACAAAAATCCCGATAACAGCATAAAAGAAAGCTTCTCCATCATAACAAGTAAAAATGATTTTTATGAATTGCGCCTAGGGGAGTCGTTGCTCTTAAGGAAACATAAACCAGTGATAAACATAAAATATAACGAAATGTCCAATTTTTTAAACATCTTTAAATGACAAAAAGTCAATGTAAGTTAACTTCTCTAACTTTTAAATTTATTAATTTTATTTATTTATTTTTGTTATTTTATCAAAATCGTTAAAATATTAAAAATAAAATTTATTCCTTGAAAATGTCCGAAGTGTACGGACGAAAGCTTGGTACTATATTTAAATCAATTGTTTTATTTTATTCAAGAATAATACTAAAGAAAATTTCTTCTGTTGAAAGAAATACATTCAGGAGGCTTGAAAAAGCATCAAAATCTTATATTACTACTACTATTATTATTATTATTATTATTATTATTATTATTATTATTATTATTATTATTATTATTATTATTATTATTTTTTATTATTATTATTATTATTATTATTATTATTATTATTATTATTATTATTGTTATTATTATTATTATTATTATTATTATTATTATTATTATTATTATTATTATTATTATTATTATTATTATTATTATTATTATTATTATTATTATTATTATTATTATTATTATTATTATTATTATTATTATTGAGACTTAAGGAATCAAAAATTTTGATCGCTAAAATAATTTCGGGAGGTTGGAACCCTGACCTCCTGTCTACAGCCTATATATATTATTTATATATATATATAAAAATATATATATATATATATAGTTATTATATATATATATATATATATATATATATATATATATATATATATATATTACATATAATATATATATTTATTATTTTATATATATTATATATATATATTCACTGTTGTTACATATATAGAGTATAGAGAGAGAGAGAGAGAGAGAAATTTTTAAAAGAGCTCCACTCAATTAATCAATCACTGTCATATACACCGTCATTCTCATCGGTTAACCCACCTCGACCGTCAATGTCATCGGCATCGGCAAAATTTCATAATCGTCCCATCACTAATATATATATATATATATATATATATATATATATATATATATATAGTGTATATATATATATATATATATATATATATATATATATATATATATATATATATATATATATATATATATATATATATATATATATATATATATATATATATATATATATATATATATATAGAGAGAGAGAGAGAGAAAAAAAAAAAAAAGTAAAAATTTAATTGATTTTAATAAAATATATATATATATATTATTTTTATTATTATATTACAAATAAATTATTATTAAATATATAAATATATATTATTATTATATTACAATTATATATATATATATATTCATATATCTATATATCTTATTATTATTTTTTATTACATATATTAACATAAATTATTATACATACGTATATAAATATATATAAATATATTATATATATTATTATATATATATATATATATATATATATATATATATATATACATATATATATACACGTACAAAAACAATTATATATATATATATATATATATATACATATGTATATATATATATATTTTTATATATATACATATATATATATATCACAGGTTATTTATATTATATATATATATATATATATATATATATATATATATTTATATATATATATATATATGATATATATATATATACTATATAGGTGGAAATAGTGCTGCAAAGTAACCCGAAATTACCCCCATTCGGGCATATATGTAGTGTTAAGCTACAGTGCCCAATGGTTCGCCCCACTTGCGCTCATATCCACATTCTTCTTATACTGGAGTAGGCTTTCCCTTATCACACACCATAAAATACTCTTACAGACAACACTTTCTTTATAAAAAATTAATAAAAATGGCAACTACATGATTAGCTTCTGGGAAGCCAAGAATGGCAACTTCCAAAAATAAATCTCTCATCCACCCCTTCCCTCTCCTCCTCTAAACATCATCTCTTATTCTTAATGACTTCCCTCTAAATCTTCTTCACCTATACACATATATATTGAAGACTTCACCCTTCATTATTTCTTTCATTTTAAAAGAGGTTCCTCCCAACAACAATTAGCTTGTGCTTAAAGCAACTAACTTCACTGTTATTTCTCAAATTTCCAATTTGGGGTATTACGAACAAGGTTGCTTTTAATGTCATTGAAACTCATTCAGCCTTCGTGGATAAAATATGAGCCCTCCTAAACCACCCTCAAACTATGTTATATTCCTGTCGTTTTAACGTGTTCTTACTAAGATTTTCGTTCGAATCAATCTTCCTAAAGAGGAAGATTTGAAAACATCTCAAATCTTCTAATTTTATCCATCTCCATTATGACTTTCTTAAAAATCACTCTGCTTGTGATCTTCTTTCTGTTCATTCTGACTCTTCGTCTTTCGTCAATCTACATTTCAGTGAATCTTTGATTTGGCGCAAGATATATCAAAAGTCTTCGATAGAGTTTGGCACATTATTATTATTATTATTATTATTATTATTATTATTATTATTATTATTATTATTATTATTATTATTATTATTATTATTATTATTATTATTATTCTAAAATTATTATTATTATAAAATTATTATTATTATTATTGTTATTATTAATATTATTGTTATTATTAATATTATTATTATTATTATTATTATTATTATTATTATTATTATGATATTTTCATTCATTATTATTATTATTATTATTATTATTGTTATTATATTATTAATTATATTATTATTTATTATTATATTAATTGAATTATTATTGATTTATTTATTATTATTATTATTATTATTATTGTTATTAGTTATTGTTATTATATTTATTATTATTATTATTATTAAATTATTATTATTATTATTATTATTATTATTATTATATTATTATTATTATTATTATTAATATTAAATTATTATATTATTTATTGTTATTGATTATTATTATTATTAATTTATTTTTATTATTATATTAATTATTATATTATATTATATTATTATTATTATATTATTATTTAATTATTATTATTATTATTATTGTTTCATTATTATCGTTATTGTTATTGTTATTGTTAAATTATTAAATATTACTATTTTATTATGGATTATGATTATTATTATTAACTAAATATTATTAATATTATTATTATTATTTTTATTACTTATTATTATTATTATTATTATTACTCATTATTATTATTATTAATTATTTTGATTATTTTCACTTTAGTATATTATCATTCAATAAATATTATTATTATATTATTATTATTATTATTATTATTATTATTATTATTATTATTATTATTATTATTATTATTATTATTATTATTATTATTATTATTATTATTATTATTATTATTATTAATTATTAATTAATATTTATAATTATTATAATTTATTATTAATATTATTATTATTATGTATAATTTTCATTATTATTATTTTATTATTAATTATTATTATTATTATTATTATTAATTATTATTATTATTATTATCTTTTATATCTTTCGGTCATTAAAAATTTAATATTACTGCTTTTAATTTTAAATGAATTTCTTTCAATTTCTTTATTATTTCAATTTCTCATTTAGTTTCTTATTTTCTATTTTTATTTTCATTTATATTTTCTTACTAAACTTTTGTAACAATTTTTTTGTATTTATTTTGAAAGAGATTAAACAAAGTTTAATAAAGTTGTGTTAAACCTTTAAATATGATCCGATTTACTCCACTTCTGATAAGAGAGAGTTTAGAATTTATTTTAGCAAAATCTTTTTTATTACTATTATTTCTTTTTAAAAATATATGAAAGGAAAAAAAGTATTTAAAAGATTAGAAGAAAAATATTTATAAGATAGGATACAAATCTAATTTCCCTTAAAATGGATGTGTGGAAAATGGCGGTTCAGTTAGGAGATGATGATGATATTAATAAAATAATAATAATAATAATAATAATAATAATAATAATAATAATAATAATAATAATAATAATAATAATAATAATAATAATAATAATAATAATAATAATAATTATAATTATAATTATAATTATAATTATAATTATAATTATAATTATAATTATAATTATAATTATAATTATAATTATAATTATAATTATAAAATTATAATAACAACAACAACAATAAAACAATAATAACAACAACAACAATAACAACAAATAACGACAACAACAACAACAACAACAACAACAACAACAACAACAACAACAACAACAACAACAACAACAACAACAACAACAACAACAACAACAACAACAACAACAACAACAAGATGAAGAAGAAGAGAAGAGAAGAAGAAGAAGAAGAAGAAGAAGAGAGAAGAAGAAGAAGAAGAAGAAGAAGAAGAAGAAGAAGAAGAAGAAGAAAAGAAGAAGAAGAAGAAGAAGAAGAAGAAGAAGAAGAAGAAGAAATGAAACATAAAGAAACAAAAATAAAAAAGCAAAAAATGAGTAAAAAGATTAAAAGAAAAAGAAGAAAGAACGAAGAAAAAAGGAAAAAAGAAAAAAAAAGAAAATAATAATATTGGCAGGAAAAAAGAAAAAAAAAGAAGAAAAAAAAGTACAGATTAAATAAAAAAAAGAATAAGAAAAAAATAAAAGAAAAAGAGAAGATAAGAAAGAGGAAAATAAATAAATAGAAAATAGATAAAGAGGAAAAATTAGATATCCTCTTTAATAAAAAAAATAAATTATATACATTTGCCATAAATATCTAAAAATGTAAACATTATAATTAGCTTTCATTTTCTTAATGAAGGGTAATGCTTGGGATTAATAATAATAATAATAATGTTAATAATAATAATAATAATAATAATAATAATATATAATAAAATAATAATAATAATAATAATCTAATAATAATAATAATACTATTAATAATAATATAATATAATATATTAATAATAATAAACTAATAAAATAATAATAATAATAATAATAATAATAATAATAATAATAATAATAATAATAATAATAATAATAATAATAATAATAATAATAATAATAATTAATAATAATACGGTTCGCTGCGGAGCCTCACGGGCATACGCAGGCGGGAGCCGTCCTTTCCTTTTCCGCCACCTCTTGTTCTGTGGAATTCTCTCCATCTTCTGTGTTTCCTACTTAATTTAATCTCCCCACTTTAAAGCCCGAGCTGTTTGCTCCATCTGCGTAATTTTGTGTTAGTTGAATTTTTTGTTGTTTTTACACCCTCCTTGAATAGGGCATTGCCCGTGAGCGGTGGTGATAACCGTAAAAAAAAAAAAAAAAAAAACATTTACTCTATTTCGCCTTATCTTTTCAGAGTTTCAAATTGTAATAGAGAATAAATTGAAAAATTAAAATAAATTAAAATTAAAATAATTCTGTACGAAGTCTTTCATATTTACTGCAATTGACATAATAAATTTTATGTTAAGTTGGTTTAAGATTTTTGTTGTAGAAGGACTCTGCAAACTTTTAATCTTAGACTTCAACATTAGAATATTGAGTTTCGAAGCAATTATAATTATCAATGGGCTGAATTTTATTATTATTATTATAATTATTATTATTATTATTATTATTATTATTATTATTAATTATTATATTATTATTATTATTATTATATTATTATTATTTATATTATCTTATTATATTATTATTATTATTATTATTATTATTATTATTATTATTATTATTATTATAAAATAATAAATTTTATTATAATTAAAATTAATAAATTTTATGTTAAGTTGGTTTAGGATTTTTGTTGTAGAAGGACTCAGCAAACTTTTAATCTTAGACTTTAACATTAGAATATTGAATTTCGAAGCAATGATCTATGCGCTGAATATTATTATTATTATTATTAATATTATTATTATTATTATTATTATTATTATTATTATTATTATTATTATTATTATTATTATTATTATTATTATTATTATTATTATTTATTATTATTATTATTATTATTATAATTATAAATATTATTATATTATTTATTATTATTATTATTATATTATATTAATTATTATTATTTATTATATTATTATTATTATTATTATTTTATTATTATATTATTATTATTATTATTCTATTAATTAACATATTATTATACTATTCTCATTTTATTATTTCTTATAATTATTATTATTATATTACAATATATTATTAAAATTATTATTATTATTACATTAAGTTTAATTATATTATTATTATTATTATTATTACTTATTATTATTATTATTATTATTATTATTTTATTATTACTATCATTATTATTATTATATTATTACTATTATTATTATTATTACTGTTATATTATTATTATTATTAATTATTATTATTATTATTATCTATTATATAATTATTATTATTTATGTATTATTATTATTATTATTATATTATTATTATTTTATATTATTAATTATTATTATTATTAACTATTATTATTATTAATTATAGTTATTTTTACATATTACTTATTATTATTATCTATATTAAATATATTATTATAAATTATATATTTTTTTATTATTATTATTATATTCTTATTATTATTATTTTATTAATTATATTCGCATTAATAATAAAAGGTATAATGGTAAGTATATTATTATTATTATTATTATTATTATTATTATTATTATTATTATTATTATTATTATTATTATTATTATTATTATTATTATTTATTATTATTATTATTATTATTATTATTATTATTATGTTGGATGTTAAATCAGTTAGGGGTTTAGGAATGGGATTATCGGATCATTACGTTGATTATTATTATTATTATTATTATTATGATATTTTATTCATATAATTATATATTCAGTGCCGATGCTCCTCCGAATATTAAGCGCGATCATATATATTATAAATATATATATATATATATATATATATAAATATATATAAATATATATATATATATATATATATTATATATATATATATATATATATATATATATATAGTATATATATATATATATATAGAGAGAGAGAGAGAGAGAGAGAGAGAGAGAAGAGAGAGAGAGAAATTTCACTTTTTAAAATTAATTAAATGATCAAACGTTTAGGAGTATTTGAAATGCTTTGAAAAATGAGAAGCATTTTTTTTTGGAAACTCATACGAGACGAATTTTCTATTATTTCACTCGTATCGGAGTTATGAAATTTGAAACTTTCTGATAGTATTGTATAAAATAATGTGACAGCATCATGGGAGAAACGAAGATGCTCCTTTCTATTTGTTTTTTTTTCTGTTTAAGATTTGCGAAACTATTATTATTATAAGATGATTGAGCTTTCGTTGTAAAAACACATCTAAACTAAAAATCAGTAAAAAATTAATATCATCTACGTCTTCCAGATTCATTTTATATCATTTCTCAGCAAACTATTATTATTATTACTATTTTTACCAAAACAATTTATCTCATAATCTTGAGCAACTCTTGAACACAGGTTTAAAAAAGTCAACTCTATCTGCAATATTTTAACAGACAATGACTCAACGTCTCTTCAACGGAATTAACGCCAGTCTAGCAATTATTAGCACTGTCCCAGAACCTTCTAATTTAAAGGATTTCGCTTAACATCATCTTAAAAAATGACACAGATGGTTAGCAAATTTGCTCTCAAACTAAATAGCCATACATAGATGCAGATCCTCTACCTCTGAGTCTGTACAATTCAAAATTAACGTATCTCGATTATTTATACTTTTATCAAAATATACTGTTACCAGTTTCTATGACTGTGATCAAGAAATCATTTGCCTCTCTGCTTGGGACTCAGTTAGGGTTTGTTTGGAGATTTAATTCTTCCTCACAAATGTACCGTTGGAGAAAAAGTTCAATAATTTTTCTGACTTAGTATGCGACGACAGTGAAAAGGATTTTGGTTATGAAAAGAATATGCCAAAAAACTTCACACTCTGACCTTCACTGAATCATGCTTCTTGCATCATTTTTAACATTATCAGAAAATTGACGGGGTTAAAGGGTGGTCCCCATTTGACCGCACTACTGCTGGCATATTTTTTAAATCATTTTGAAAATGAGTACTTAAATGATGGGACTGTCCATGCTCATATCCTTTAGAGAACACATGCTGAAGATATATTTTATACATTTTACTGCTTGTTACATTCGTCACTTTTTAGTAACTAGGTCAGTTATTCACCCCAACATTCATTCCTCTATGGATAATGAAAGTCAATCTTCCCATACCTTCCAGGATTACTCATAATAAGAAACACCGACAGTTTAACTGTATCAATAAATAGAAAAATGACATACACTGCATTAGGTCTTTATTACTGTAGTTTTATTCCTTATCAATTTTCAACCAATTCCATTGCCATGCTGATCATCAGGGTCATAAAAATCTCCTCAAAATATATTGCCCTTTTTCAAGAATTTAAATTTTTATTCAATTCAATAATAATGATTGTTCTTCCAAATTGGCCCACTTATGCATCCGTATTTCTCTCTTCTCGACCTGTACTAGCCTAAAAAGCAAACAGTAAAGCCTTCCTGAAAAAAATTCCACACTTGCTCTGTGCTACATGTCAATCATCAGAAGTGCAACACCTTCTCTCCCCCTCTCATTCCTCTCCACTCCAGCACACACACACACACACACACACACAAATTTCACACTACACTACTCGTCATCACCGCTTCCTTTCATCTTTGTTTCAGTTACAGCAAGCAATTAAAATTTACGTTTCTAAATACATCCATCACATCTTTCCTTTCTCCCTCATCATTCATTCCTCTGACCTTTCCATGAACTCATATAATTCATACAATTTCTCCGAAATTTCGTCGCTTACAACTGTCACGCCCATGCCCGAGGCCTTCATATATATATATATATATATATTATATATATATAATATATATATATAATATATATATATATATAAATAATTATATAAATATATATATAATATATATATATATAATATATATATATAAATATACATATATATATATTATCATATATATATATATATATATATATATATATATATATATATATAATATATATCAAATAGGTATAGAGTATATAAAATATATATATATATATATATATATATATATATATATATATATATATATATATATATATATATATATATATACATATATATATATTATATAAAGTTGAAAAAAACTATAGTCTTGTAAAAATTTTACTAAAATAATTGGTCAAGAGAAAAGTTTTTTTTCCTTTTCCTTTTTTTTTTATCCTTTATCTCTGCCTCAAAGTCTTTTATCAACAAAAAAAATCATTTTTCTTTTTCGGAAGAAAAATCCCTCCAATCAAATTTTTTATTTTTTATTTTTCTTCAACAATTTATCCAATAAAAATTTGAGCGAGAAGAGGGAGGGAGAGGGGGTTTCCATCCCCTACCACGTTCATCAGCGTCAGCAAATTAAACTTAAATGCATAAGAAATTGCACCTTTACATATATTTATTGAATTATATTGACAACTTCAACTATTTCTCTATTTATTAGGCCTGTCGTACATTAGCTACATTTTTATATGAATTTCTCTCTCTTTTTTTGCTTAGATTTTAGATAAAAAAAAAAAAAAAAAAAAAAAAAAAAAATGGGAAATTGACTTTAAATTTGAGAAGCAGCAAAACCTTTTGATTGCTTTTTTTATTTATATTTTATTTGCAATTTCATTTCATTTCTTATTATTATTATTATTATTATTATATTATTATTATTATTATATATATATAATATATATATATAATATATATATAATAAAACACATAGCTATATTGATATATTGAGAAGATAACTAAAATAACGATACTATACAAATATATTTATATAATCTATATATATATAATATATATATATAGTATATATACTGTTATATAATATATATATATATATATAATATATATATATAATATATATATATATATAATATATATATTATATATATATATTATACTAAAAATGGCCAACAGAGAAGAGAAGAGAAGAGAGAGAGAGAGAGAGAGAGAAGAGAGAGAGAGAGAGAGAGAGAGAGAGAGAGAGAGCGAGAAGAGAGAGAGAGAGAGAGAGAGAGAGAGAGAGAGAGAAGAGGAGAAGAGAGAGAGAAGAGAGAGGAGAGAAAGAGAGAGAGAGAGAGAGAGAGAGAGAGAGAGAGAGAGAGAGAGAGAGGTGACTTATGATTCCATAGCTACATTTTTGAACCCTATACAAAAAATAAAAAATTTCACTTCTCACTTTTTTACCTGGAGGGTTAAAGTGAAGAATTCAGAAATACAAATTTGAAATAGTTCATGAAGAAAAGAACAGCAAAGGGTGTTTCAAAACCATTCGCACGCCATGAATGCAATTCTATATACAGGCAGTGATGATGAAAATGATCAACTGTGGGAGGGGAAGGGTATTAAAAATTGTCCTGCAGTTCGACAAAGAGAAAAATATTTCCTCTAGCAAAGATCCTTTTGTTTAGTGGAGGATGCATGAGGAGAAATATCCTGGTCTTTCACGGTTATCAAGGACTAACCTTGGTGATCCGCAATAAAGTGTTGAGAGTGAACGTCTCTTTAGTGACATTGTTATGATATATGATAAAAACGTAGTAGATTAAATGCTGAGAGAGAGAGAGAGAGAGAGAGAGAGAGAGAGAGAGAGGAGATGAGAGCGAGAGAGACGGATAAGAAGAGAGAGAGAGAGGGAGAGAGAGAGACGAGAGGAGAGAGGAGAAAGGGAGAGAAAGAGGAGAGGAGAAGAGAGAGAGAGAGAGAGAAGAGAAGAGAGAGAGAGAGCTGAAAAACTAGTGTTTTTGAAGTATAATAACCCTTCAATAATTTATTTCAGCTTTTGATTATGCTGTCAACTGTAGCTCTGTAAATTATTAAAGCGGTGCTCAAGGGCGTATGTTGGGGTATGTCATGGGTCATGGGTCATGGGTCATGAGTCATGGGTAGGTAATGGGATGCGTGCCAGGGTGGGTAATCGTTCTGCATCCTGAAACATAGGAAATTGAGCGTATTTTATTCATTCAACTTTTTTTTTTGACTGAACTCGTACATCAGAATCAAATGTTCCATTTATATTATATAAAAAGCTGATAATTATTAGTGATGTGTAATATTAGCAATTGAATTCGTCAAGGGGACTAGCCCAAATTATCGACAGGGGAAAATGGTCGACAAGTCAATTGGTCGACAAACAAAAAAAATTCCCCTACAGTCCACCGCAGTCGTTAGGTTACGTCAGGTTAAGTTAAGTTAGGCTTGGTTAAGTTAGGCTATATAAGATAGGTTTAGGTTAGGTTAGTAGCGACTGAGTCGTTTTGCTGGACAATCGTTGGAGAACACTCTTAATAACCTGATTTTTTTTTAAACAAATGTCGACCATATGTCCTGTCGATCATTCTCCCTGTCGACCATTTGGTACTAGATTCTTCGTCAATAATAAGAAATTTTTCTCATTCATATTCGCATTACCGATTAAAAAAGAGAAAAAAAAATCTCAAAATCGCGAATTTAAAATAAAATTATTCACATAACATTCGAATTCACGAATATTGGAAAATTGATATTCCTTCTATATATATTATAATAATATGATACTATATACATACTATAGAATTATTATCGTTATTATATATATATATATATATTATATTATAATAATATTAATTATATAAAATATATATATAGTATATAATATATAATATATATATGGGTATTTGTTTATATGTATAATCAATAAATTTTTGTGAAGATCACAAGGAAACGGATCAAAAAAATAAAAATTGAGAATAGTGAAACGCAAAATTGGTCGCCTCTAGAAAAAGTTACAGGCGTCGCAAATGTTAAAACTCCCATAGGCTTTTACTTTACAGGAGGCCGCCATGTTTTCGCATTTTGTATAGCATAAACATAACAAACGACAATTCGTTTGAAGAAATAAAAAATTTCAATCCTATTTTCATTTCTTTGATGAATTTAATCTACATTTACTTTATAACCTTTGTCAGTATTTTTCTCTAGTATAATTAGATATAATATATACTCATATCTTTCATATAATAACTTATTATATATATTGTTACATATATATAAATTATTAAAAGAACTATATTATAAATACTAAACTTTCAGATAAATAAGATCAACACAGATAAATTTATTATCGATAAGTATATAATATAGTGTTAAACGTCTATTTATAGGTTTAGAAATTTTATTTTAATGTAAACTAGGCCGTCACGTGTTTCGAATGTGATTTTTATGTACCGTATTTGGGGACACGAATATAACCCGCTCCAAATTCTTTTTTAATATTGTGTATAAGCTGCGGTATCATGATCCATAAAATTGAAAGAATGGAAACTCAAGATGGTTCCCTGGTCTGCAGACAACGGCTAATACTTGTCCGCAAATCCAATCTTTCCGGGCAAATAGTTTGCAGTGTGGACATTTCATAGATTTCTTTAAGGAATATGAATATACAAAAATTAAGTAACATTGTCTCACTGTTAGAAAATCTAGAAAATGATCGTTTGTTTTTTAATAACCTTAGCACAAAGAAATAGTGTAATAGAAAGTGACGCACAATCTTTGTATACTGAACCATATATTACTAAAATTCTATCTAGGATTTTGCAATTAATATAGGCTATATTAAAATTTTAGATAGGAATATTTATAAAAAAAAAAAAAATATTAACGCACACACAACACCCACACAGCCACACACACACAACACACACATACTATTCAATATATATAATCATATATATATAATATTATATATATATACTTACTATATATATACATCAATATATATTACTATTATATATATATATATCAATATATCATATAAAATGGATGAGATTATAAGGGCATAATTCCAAAAAAGGGCAAGGAGAATTATTCGAAAAGTATGACACGTTACAGAAAGCAACCAATTACATATTGGAATAGCGTATAAAGCTTATTATTTCAAAGTGAAGTTAGTATATATATATATATATTAAATAATATATATAGATATCATATATAATATATATATACTGGATATATATATACATATTATAATATTATTATATAGCCTATATTAAAGAAAAAAGTTCATGTTTATTTTTTAAAACAAAAACGAACACCTAGAGTAGACCGCACTGATACAGGAGTGGGTCTCTCGGCCTCTAGGTGGACGACAGGGGGGGCTTCGTCCCCCCCTGTCCCCATCGGCTCGAGCCCTAAGAAATGAAGTTCAAAGAAGAACTAATAATTTCCATTAGGGCTCGAGCCGCATGGGGACAGAGGGGACCGAAAGGTCCCCCCGCGTCACCTACGAGGCCGAGAGACCCCGATCCTGCCATCTTTGCGGGTCTTACCTCAGGGGGTTCGTTAGTTTTTAAAAAAAAATTACTGTACATATAGGCTGTATATTATTATATATTATAATAGTATGATAATATATATATATATACGTATATATACTATAGAATATAATTATATATAATATAATACTTACACTGGTAATAGCTTTATACGGCTGATTCAAAATAGTGTCAATTGGTTTTTTTGTTAATTGTCATACTTAATAGTTAATTCTCCTGGCCCCTTTCTGGAATTTCTTGCCATAAAAAATATTAAATCAATATACATATATATATATATATACTATATAATATATATTACTATATATATAATATTTATAGTATATAATATATATATTATTAATACATAATATATACTGATAGTATATATATATATTATATTATATATAATATATATATAGTATATAATTAATATATATAATATAGTATAGTATAACAGAGGTTCAGTTTCTAAAAATTTCTTAGGAATTCGTTCAAAGTTAAACTATGGTTTGCCTAATATATTTTTGTGGCTATATTTTTTAAATTTTGTCGATCTATTTCAGAATGGTGCGAAAAATGCGGGCCTACTATAACAAACATCGCTGGGAGTTTTAACATATTTGCGACGCATGTAATTTATTTTTCTAGAAGAGAAAGCGAATTTTCGTTTTAACTATTCTTCATTATTATTTTTTTGAGATCTTTCCTGTGGATTTTCATAAAAATCGGAGATGACAACCCTCTGGGTAATAGGAAATGCTTATATTATAATATTTCTATTATATATATTATATATATATATCATATATATATCAGTAATATATTATAAATAATTATTGATATTATATATACTATTATAATATATAATATATATATATAATATATATATTATATATATATAATAATACTATAATTATTACTATATTATAAGTATATTGTAGGCAGACAAAGTTTCGTAACTTAGTACATTATAAAAATAAAATATCAAAAGAAATAAACACGTCTTACTGTAAGATAAAGTTACTCAATAATTCTTCAAGACAAAGAAATTTTGCACAAATTTGCATTGAAAATTTTGAAAACTGCAGATTGTGAAGTATGCCAGTCCAACTTCAGATATGTTTCTCTATTCATGTATATATATTTATATATATATATATATATATATAATATATATAATTATATACTATTTTATATATATATAGTTATATATATAATATATATATATAATATATATTATAGGAGTATATATAGATTATTTGGCACGACTCTATCCCAAGATGAATTTGGGGGGTTCTTTACCGTATCCATAGGTCTTTCGTCAGGGAAATTAGATAATGTTTTATCTATCCGTGGATTACTATATCCAGGTGACTTAAGAAATAGTATATCTAAGTTTATTGATGTAGCCTGCTTCGGTTCAACGTCAGTTTGGAGGTTCTAACCACTGTGGACGTTGGTTTCGAAACAAAATGGGCGGACCTTATATTGCTGAAAGATGTGAGGAGTGAGATTTGAATTGTCTTAATAGATTGTACTGTTGATGTGTTGGCTATGATATTTCAGTGGTGTGTGGGTATTGAAATTAGTGTAATTCACTTGACGTTAAATTGTAATTAAATATTAAAGAAAGTCTCCTACTAACGGCCAATTTTTCGGTAATAAATTCAGGATAGGCTGCGATCGAGAACTCGAACATTTCGCTCTCTATGAGAAGGTTAGAGTCACGATTCTAAAGACTGTTTTTATCCACTGAAGCTTCGTTAACTCGTAAACTATTAACGTTGAATAGCCTCTATACGTAGGGAATAAGGTACTCAGCATAGCTGATGCGTGTAAACTATACTAGCCATACAAATCATATATATATATAGTATTTATATATATTATATATATATATATATATATATATATATATATATTATATATTTGATCATAATAAAATTATATTATTATACTATATATGTATACTCATTATATATATATAACTTATATATACCTATATACTAATATCTATATATATATAAAAACGAAAGGAATCAAAAGTGCGTTGAAGACTCTTTAATAATTGAAGAGACACTGAAATGAAAACATCGAAAAAGAAAAAGAAGAAACACAGTGAAGAGAAAAGTGGAAGCTCCAAAATATTAACACCACTTTGAGATGGTCGCAAATGAAAGCTTATTTGGGAGAGTAGCTAAGAAGTTAAATCACGCAAAAGGAGAGGTAGAAGAACTTCTCCTTTATTAGTATTTGCATAATGAGTTTCTGTCGATTGATATGGATGAGGGGAATATGTTTTCTAAAAAAAACTGGAGACTTGTATGCGGCGAAGAAAAAGGAATAAGTCTGAAATATCTTTTGATATTTTTATTTTTATTTTCTGTTCCCTCCTTGACAAAAGTCCTGATCATGAGTGGTGACATCTGTATATATATCTATATATAATATATATATATTATACTATATATATTAATATATAATAATATATATAAATATATAATATATATATATATATATATTATATATATTATATATAGTATTATTATATATATATATATATATATATATATATATATATATATCTATACATAAGATACGCCTATCATATTATATATATATATTATATATATATATATATTAATATATATAGGGTGGTGTGTATAATATTATATATATATATATTATATATATATATATATATATAATATATATATATATATATAATATATATATATATATATATATTATACTAGGTCTGTCCGAAAAGTATCCGACCTGATTTACTCCTGCGGAAAGTAATTATATTTGAGGTTGGCCCACTGATGTGGAAAGTGCAGGGAAAATTTGTGCGCATTGCAGGTTGCTTTTTAGATTTTGCCGAATGTCGGGCTCGCTGACAGGCTACTGCCTGGGAATAAAGGATTAGTTGTGTGTGAAAGTCGGGAAGTTTTTTTTTGGGTCGAGGGACGAACCGTCTTGAGCAAAGACCACTGCATCAAGTTTTACAAAGAAGCTTGGTCAGATCGTAGCGGAACAAATTCGCCAAGATTTAGGCAGCTATTTAGGCAATGATGAATGGGGGGTTACCAAGAGAACAGAGCTGAACAACGGTTTACAAATGTTTGCACGTCATCCGAGAGTGTGCATCATTCAATACGGTCCTCATTTATATATGAGTAGTATATATATTATATATTATATACTATATAATATAATATATATTCTTACTAGTACATCACTGCTAAAGTCTAGAACCCTCTTTTATCCACTATTTTCTCAACATCCTTCGACTTACACAGTTTCAAACACCGTGCATAAGGTCTTGTCGGCCAGTAATTTGATTGCTGAATTGGTTTTTCACAAAATCCCTAGGAAAATACCTGTAAGATACTCGTTCAGGAATACTCGAAACCATTGAGAAAGTGAGATCCTTGATAATGCGAGATCAACCTTTGACAGGGAGAGAAATTGCTGATGACATCGGTATCACCAAAGATGCTTTTCATGTAATTTTACGAGATGAATAATGATTGCACAGAGTGGTAGTCAATTTGTGTCAATACTGCTTTCGCAGGAACAAAGGGAAATTAGGCTTGGCGTCACACAAGGCATTCTAGAAACAGTCAACAGAGATGCAGAGCTCGTCAATTCCGCAATAACTCAGAAAATACCTGGGTGTATGGAGAGAACCCAAAACCAGAGTTCAGTCATCACAGTAGAAACATTTAACCTCGTCAAGGTGACAGGTGAGGAGAAAATTCAAGGTAATGCTGATGATTTTCTTCGATTTACGTGGCATCGTGCATCGCGAATACACATCTGAAGGACAAGAAGTAACTAAAGCGTGCTCTCGTGATGTCCTCCGTCGCCTCTGTGATGCAGTTCGTCTTAAATAAAGGGATCTGTGGTCATCACAAAAACTGGAAACTGCTTCACAATAAAGCGCCGGCTCATTCGTAGCTTCATATCCAATATTTTATGCAAAGAAAGCAATTTCAATCATTCGCCAGGCACTTTAATCTCCGGACATAGCTCCGTGTTACTTTTAGCTATTTCCAAAGCTCTAACCTTCAATGAAAGGCACCCGCTTCGACAGCAGAGACGAGATTATGCTTAACGCGACAGCAGAGTTATGAGACACTCCAACAGAGAATTCCAGAGGTGCTTCAAGAGTTGTGAGACACTCCAACAGAGAATTCAGAGTTGCTTCAAGAGTTGTGAGACACTCCAACAGAGAATTCCAGAGGTGCTTCAAGAGTTGTGAGACACTCCAACAGAGAATTCCAGAGGTGCTTCAAGAGTTGTGAGACACTCCAACAGAGACTTCCAGAGGTGCTTCAAAAGTTGTGAGACACTCCAACAGAGAATTTCAGAGGTGCTTCAGAAGTTGCGAGACACTCCAACAGAGAATTTCAGAGGTGCTTCAATAGTTATGAGACACTCCAACAGAGAATTTCAGAGGTGCTTCAAAAGTTGTGAGACACTCCAACAGAGAATTTCAGAGGTGCTTCAAGAGTTATGAGACACTCCAACAGAGAATTCCAGAGGTACTTCAAGAGTTGTGAGACACTAAAACAGAGAATTCCAGAGGTGCTTCAAGAATTATGAGGCACTCCAACAAAGAATTCCAGAGGTGCTTCAAGAGTTGAGAAACACTCCAACAGAGAATTCCAGAGGTGCTTCAAGAGTTATGAGACACTCCAACAGAGAATTCCAGAGGTGCTTCAAGAGTTGTGAAACACTCCCACAGAGAATTCCAGAGGTGCTTCAAGAGTTGTGAGACACTCCAACAGAGAATTCTAGAGGTGCTTCAAGAGTTGTGAGACACTCCAACAGAAAATTCCAGAGGTGCTTCAAAATTTGTGAGACACTCCAACAGAGAATTTCAGAGGTGCTTCAGAAGTTATGAGACACTCCAACAGAGAATTCTAGAGGTTCTTCAAGAGTTGTGAGATACTCCAACAGAGGATTTCAGAGGTGCTTCAGAAGTTATAAGACACTCCAGCAGAGAATTCTAGAGGTGCTTCAAGAGTTGTGAGATACTCCCACAGAGAATTCCAGAGGTGCTTCAAGAGTTATGAGACACTCCAACAGAGAATTCCAGAAGTGCTTCAAGAGTTGTGATACACTCCAATAGAGAATTCCAGAGGTGCTTCAAGAGTTATGAGACACTCCAACAGAGAATTCCAGAAGTGCTTCAAGAGTTGTGATACACTCCAATAGAGAATTCCAAGGGTGCTTCAAGAGTTGTGAGACACTCCAACAGAGAATTCCAAGGGTGCTTCAAGAGTTGTGAGACACTCCAACAGAGAATTCCAGAGGTGCTTCAAGAGTTGTAAGAGACTCCAACAGAAAATTCTAGAGTTGCTTCAAGAGTTGTGAGATACTCCAACAGAGAATTCCAGAGGTGCTTCAATTAATGGCAAACTCGTTGGATTAAGTGTGTTGAAGCCTAAGGGTCATATTTTGAAGGCAATTAAGCAATGAACCACACCAAGTTAGTAACATTTATTTCCCGGCATTTGGTAGGATACTTTCACTTTTTAGACAGACCTAATATATATATATATATCAGGGTTGGGTTCAAGTACATTTTTTCAAGTACAAGTACAAGTACAAGTACTCTAGAATTGTTCAATGCTACAAGACAAGCTCAAGTACTCTAGAATTTGTTCAAGTACAAAGTGCAAGTACAAGTACATGGTATCAACGAACAAGTACAAGTACAAGTAATTTATGAAACTTTCATATATATAATATAGTATAATATATAATATATATATATATATATATATATTATATATATATATATATATATATATAATATATATATAATATATATACTAGATAATAATATATATAATAGATATATATCATCATCATCATCACCACCATCTTATCTCCCCAAGACTAGAGGGCAAGGGGCGTAACATATACCGGAAACATAAAAAATAGTTAGAAGAATATGAAGCAAGGTAGAAAGAAAGCCCAGCCGTACCGCCTCTATACCAAATAGTGAGAACTCGATCGCAGTCAGAAAAATCCAACCCTAGAGCTTCACGGGGCCGCGACTGACCCTCAACTATGACCTCCCGTCAATGTGGGGTTCATTCTTTGGCCCAGGTGGGCTGGGCTACAACCATAACTCCTCACAAAACCCACCATTCACTCCTGTTATGCAACTTTCTTCTCGCTCTTCCAAACTCACATTTCTCTCTTCCAGGGATTCCTTTTGACTCATCTCCACTTTTTCTTCTGTCCTCCCATTCCGTCGATTCCCAACAACACTTACCACATATACATCCGTTTTAACCGACCGTCTGTCATCCATCCTATTTCCACATGACCAAACCATTACTAGCGTACGTTCATTTATTCCTCTCATTACCCAATCTCCACACCGAAAAAACTCTCAATTACGTCATTCCTCAGTTTTATCATTTCTTTTCACACCTACGCACCACTAAGATTGTCCATCTGAACACAGTGTACTTTAAATCTATCCTCTTATTCCAGACCATAGTCCCAATACTATACATTAAACACGGGTAACAACATACCCTCATTAGTAAGACCTAGGCGCACTCAAACACTTATCCCTTACACACCAACGATTTTAACTGCACCAAGTCCACCTTAGTGCCATTCACAATTTCCTACTACACTCTGCATCATCCGCTCCCTTTTCATCAAACTATACCTTAAATATTTAAATTCAGACACTTTTTCCAGCTGTCCACACAGTCTAACATAACTTCACACTGAGGATCTGTTCCTCACTCACAACCATACTACTACACTTTATCTACTTTTACTTTTCAACACTTTCTTTACACCACCCTACCAAATATTCTCTACTAGCCTCTCAAAACTCTCTAGATCGCCACACAAAACAAATCATCCTCATATAATAGCTAGGAATACTCCACTCTCATCCATTCTCCATCATTCTAACTCGATCCCTTGTCACCCCACCTTCTAATTCTTTTCATAACCTCATCCATATACCAATTAGGATTGCCAAGAGACATTAACCACCCATCCCAGTCTCCTCCCGCTATTAATATTAAAATAATCCCTTTCGAACTCTATTTATTCTTACACACGGTTCACTATCGCCATACATACTTTTGATTCTAATTCAGGAGCTTACTACCAACACCATATCACTAACACCGCCATAGATTCCCTATTAATCCTTTTATTATACCCTGTTGCAAATCCATAAATCCTAAATACAATTTATTCAGCTCCTCCCTCTATCCCAATCATTTTGTTTCAATGTACAGATGATCCACCACTCCTCTACCACTCTAAAAATGCACCTTATTCTTCCCCAAATTATTTCTTCAATCATTCGACGCACTCTTTCGACAAAATATTCAACATATATCTTCCCTACAACACTCAATTAAATAATTACCCTATAATATTTACAGTTACCTTTTTTCCCCTTTAACCCTTATATAAAGGTGACTAATATTACCTCCGTCCCAATCCTCGGAACTATACCCTCCATAATCAACGCTTTGTTAACAACTTCCAAATCCAATGGATCAATCTCGCCTAATATATATATATATATATATATATATAGTATAATATATATATAATATATATATATATACATATATATATATATATCATATATATATTTATATATATATATATATATAATAATATATATATAATAGATATATATAATTATATATATAATATGGTTTTGTGAGGTGAAATCTGAAGAGAGTTTGAGAGGATTCGGCTAGAAAAAATTTGCGAGGGGGGTAAAGGATGCGGTTTGAAAGTAAACCGTAGAGAAGAAGTAAGGTTATGGTTCATGCAGTGGGACAGTCTCGGTGTGAAGTTATGCAAGAATGGTGAGCAGCTAGAACAAGTGACTGAGTTTAAATATTAGAATATATATATATATTGTGGACGAAAAGGGAACAGATGATTGCCAGAGTGTAGTAGTAAGTGTAGAAGTTTCAGGAAGGAGCTAGTCAATTAAATCCTTGGTGGATGTAAAGGGACTAAGTCTTGAACGTGCGCTAGTGTCTTGCGTGATGGTAAGTTGTTATCTGTGTTAATGTATAAGTGAGACTATGGTTAGGAATAAGAGGTATAGATCTTAAAACATGTGTTTCAGCAATGGGACAATCCTTAGGGGCGTGTTAGTGTTGTGAAAGAGATTGAAAAATGAGGAATTGAACGTTATTACAGCAGTTGTCATGCGTATGAAAAAAAGGGATTAAATGAGAGAATAAAGAAAGTATGTTTAGACGGTTTGGTCATGTGGAAAGAAAGGATGGATAGTCGGTTGGTTAAGCGGATGTATATGGTGAGTGTGTTTTGGGAATCGACCTGCTGTGAGACCGAAGAAAAAGGGATTGAGTCAGTAAAGGATGTCTGGAAGAGTGAAATGTGAGTTTGGCAGGGGCGAGAAAAAAAGGTGCATAGGAGTAAATGGCAGGGGTTTTGTGAGGGTGTATGTGTTGTGGCCCACCTGGGCCAAAGGGATGAACCCCACATTGGCGAGACGCCATAGTGAGGGTCCGTCGCGGTCCCGTGAAGCTCTAGGGTGATTTTCTGTCGGCGAGTTCCCACTAATAGTATAAAAGGAAAGGGGAGGTAAGGCTGGCTTTCTTTCGACTTGTCATATTCTTCTACTACTTTCTGTTTCTAGGTAACATGTTACGCACCATTACCTCCAGTTCTGGGGAAAAAAAGTGCGTTGATGATATATATATAGTAATACATTATATATATATTATATATATATATATATACTATATATATATGATATATATAGATAGATTATATATATACTATATATATATATATATATATTATACATATTATATACTATATATATATATATATATAATATAATAATATATATAGATATATATATATATATATATTATATATAGTATATATAATATATAGATATATATATATATATATAATATATATATTAATATATATATATATATAGTATATATATTATATATATATATATATATATATATATATAATATATATATATATAGATATATAATAATGACATTTACTTAAATTTCCATCAATGAATTTATTTAAGAATACATTTATAAAAAATAATAATATCAATACGTAGGAAAAATGATAAAAAGAAAATAAAAAATATTGCAATAGCAATACATGACCTCTATTACTTGCAAGATTACCAAGCACATAGTACCAAGTACAAAAGGCTTAAGTACAAAGTACAAGTACAAGTACAGTGGTTTAAGAAACTGCAATTACAAGTACAAGTACAAGTACTCCAAAAAATTTACTTAAGTACAAGTACAAGACTGTTCTTGAACCCAACCCTATATATATATATATATATATATATATATATATATATATAATATATATATACTATATATATTATGATATATATATATAATATATATATATATATAAGATATATATATATATAAAATTATAATATATATATATATATATATATATATAGTATTATAATAATATATATAGTATATATAGTATATATATATATATATATATAATAACTATATATATATAATATATTGTAAAATATCGTCCTAAGTGGGTTTGAACCCTTACCTTGAGATGGTACTCCAGAGTGTTACCTCTGAGACCACGATTGGCTAAAAAGGAAACCCATCATTTTACCTCTTGAAAGCTTAGCTTCCCAAGAGGGGCGAAGGCGTGTCTTGGACACTAACCTCCGACGGGCCTCCCCGCCAACACTCGGGTCAGGGGCAAACACTGGGTAAAAAATTTTTTTGTTTTTTTTTTTTTTTACGACATTATTTAGATATATCAAGATATTTGTGCAATAACGCAACAATCATTTGTATATTTTTAATGGTCCTAAGTGGGTTTTAACCCTTACCCTTGAGATGGTACTCCAGAGTGTTACTTCGAGACCACGTTGGCTAAAAGGAAAACCATCATTTTACCTCTTGAAAGCTTAGCTTCCAGAGGAGCGAAGCGTGTCTTGACGAAGTGTTGGCGGGGAGGCCCGTCGGAGGTTAGGGGTCCAAGACACGCCTTCGCTCCTCTTGGGAAGCTAAGCTTTCAGAGTAAAATGATGGTTTCCTTTTAGCCAATCGTGGTCTCAGGTAACACTCTGGGGTACCATCTCAAGGGTAAGGCGTCAAACCCACTTAGCGACCATCTTGAAAATACTACAAATTGATGTTGCGTTTATTGCAACAAATATTCTTTGTAGTATATATATATATATATATATATATATATATAGTATTAATATTAATATAGATATATATATATAGTATATATATATATATAGATATATAATATATATATAGTATATATATATCATATATATATATATATTATATATATATACTATAGTATATATATATATATTTTAGTTAATGTCAGTTGAAATATATATATATATTATATATATATAGAATATACCTATATCTATATATATAGTATATAGTATACGCGCCCCTACCTACCCTAGTCACCTATAGTATAGTATATCAG
>JABUQX010066352.1:0-17500 GCA_015478945.1 Trachelipus rathkii
ATGGTTAGTTATATAAAAATTAGACCGTTGAAGACTCGCTTATTTGAACAAATATGTGTATGATATGGATTCCCAGGAGATAATTCTATTTTACACACCGGGGAGTGTAAGTTGCTATCGAAGTAGAGAACAGCACGGTGCTGTGCGTGGGTATATGAACTCAGCAGTCGCATATCATGATCTCCAGGAGAAAACATACTAGCATGCTTTGGAGATGGATCGGCAAATTCGGATTTCTAGACTGAATATTTAACAGATATTTACATCTTAATAGTCTTAACAAAAAACATGCAAGGTAAAAGTTAAAATATTCTTACTTCGACAGATAAACTGATTGTCAATTTCAGAAAAAAAACAGCATTTGAAAACTAGAGCTAATAACCTTAATTTGAATAGTTTTCATTTAAAAGTGAAAGTCTCGATAAAAAATTACTCCTATTGTAGTTGAGCATTTGACAATTCTGGAAGAAAAAATAAAACTTATTTTTCAACACGAATACAAAAAAATTATAGACTGGGGTTCGAAACATCATTCATAAAAATTTACCTAATATTGTTAAACTTAAAATAAAAATGAAGAATTGGCTTCTATTCCTGTGATCGGAGACTTAAAAATCAAGCCATTCAAAATTAAATATTGATGCATTTTGGAATTTATATTAGAGAAGATATCCCTCGGTAGCTAAAAAGGCATTATCCATTTTGATGCAGTTTTCCACATCATATTTATTTGAATCTGGGATTTCTTCACTCCTAAACATTAATGCAAAAAAAAAAAAAAAAAGAGCAAGAAAAAAATTGCATTGAGATGAAATGAGAGTCTGTTTATCTGAAATACGTCCAAACATAGAAAATGTGGGGCGAAAAAAACATACAGACCATGTTTCAACGTTGATAAATTTTTTTTTATTTACCTACAAAAAGTTAAGTATATAATATAACTTAATTCTCTTCAAGTTTAATTTTTTATTTCATTAATACATAAATATATATTATATATATATAGTATATCATATATATATAATATATATATATTATATATATATATATATATATATATATATATATATATATATATATATAATATATATTATATATATATATATATATATATATATGATATATATAATATATATATATATATATATATATATATATATAAATATATATAATATAATGAGAGTAGGATTCCCTTACTCCCACTATAGCTCTATATACCTACTATATACACCTATGAACACTACTCAAAAAAGAGTTTCTCTGTATGCCAAATTTTAACTATTAATTTATTGTATAAGAAAAAATTCTTAACGGTTCTTTTTGTGTGGCACTTTCAAATGTTGTGAGGGGCTGCCGCGGAGGCGTGCGTCCAAAAAAGGGTGCCTGGAGTATAAAGGAAGGAGAGGTCAGTTAGATACCCACGTTAAAAGAAGAGGGTGTGTCAAAAAAATCGGCACTGTCGAAGCCGGAAAATTAGGTTTTAACTGTATAAAATTATTGTGTTAACCTTTTAGAAATCTTATTATAATCGTGAACCGCTTGTTTAATTAATTTGAGCCCTAAATTACGGAAGAAAGGGTAAAAATATGCCATTATATGGTTGAATCGTTATTAATTGTTAGACAGACTATTGTGTTAACCAATTGCTTGATATGCACTATTAATTATTTTTAACTGTCATTTTTCCCATTTAATTTAATTAATTTTAAAATAAAAATAAGAAATAACTACTCTTTTTATCCACTGTACCTAACTCTTCATAGTTTAGTACAAGAAATAGTGCCCCTTCAGAGTGACAAACGAACAAAGAAAACATCTAATATGCAAACGCAAAGTGACAAAAAGTGAAAAGTGCCGGTCAAAACACAAACGCACACACACAAAAAAAAGGGTTCATATTCCCCGAAGAGTAGTGAAATAAAATAGTTATAGGCATAAAATTTTCCCCTAAAGAAGGTAAAAAGAAAAATCAGTCCTAAATCCCCGAAAGAAAAGAAACGCTAAGAATGCCCGGCCAAAAAAGAAAGTCTCCCACGGTTCAAACAAAGAGAACCAACTTGGCTATCGTAACAAGGTCTCAATCATTAAGACCCCATCACACTCCCCCAAAAGTCCCTCCAACCGAAGGGGTAAATGAAGAAAATGACTCGTCGGCAATACGAAAAGAGTCTGAGAGCGAAATCCAGAAGAGCATGAAGCAGCAAACCTGGTGAGGAGTCACCTTTCCCCACCCCTAGGGAGAAAGAAAAGGAAGAAGAAGTCACCCCCTAAGCACCATTCGCCTCACCTTCAACGATTTGATAGGGCCTAGAGTGATCCGGCAAACGTACATGATTTTTAACTTAATAAATCACCGATCCGGAGAGAGAAGGAGAGAGAGAGGAGAGAGAGAGAGAGAGAGAGAGAGAGAGAGAGAGAGAGAGAGAGAGAGAGAGAGAGAGAGAGAGAGAGAGAGAGGAAGAGAGAGAGAGAGAGAGTCAGACTGTTGGCATCAAAACTACCAAGCAAAATTACAAATTCATTGAAACTTCCCCTGAAGGACGATTGTTACACTAAATTAGTGAAAGTGATAGAAAAACTCTATGCCCCATCCCTGAGAACGCAAATAGAAGAAGTATTTCAGTTTGGAATGAGAGAGGGAGAGCTTTCCTCCGACTATGTAATTAGGATAAAGGAAATGCTCGGACTATCTAGCTTTGACTCAGTAACGGATAACGATGCTAAGTTTATCAGAGAACTCTTTCTATTACGATTGCCTCAGCAGCTACAGATCTCCCTCATGACGACGGAAAAGAACCATGATTTCGATGAATTAGTAGAAATCGCCGACGACATTTTTAATAAGTTTTTCCTCCAAAACGGTGTTTACCAACCCCCCAGGAGGGGGAGAACCGAGTGGCAACCTTTAAACGCCGTCCGACCGGAAGAAGAAAATTCCAAGAGGGTGTAGAATTTCAGAGAGATAGCTGGGAACAGGAGACTGATGGTTAATATAAAGGACCTGATAAAAGGAATTAAAACTAGCGGATTGAAGGCCTGTTACAAGGAGTTCATCCATTGGGGCAAGGAACTGTCCTTGGCGGTCGACATTTCTACAGCACTGTTCTAAAGAATCTTAATACGGTAAATCTGGTGGCTGATGTCGAAGAAAAATACATAATAGCAAATCATTTGGGATTAAAAGGACTTTGACGTGTTCTAAGGGCGGATTTCGTCTTCAGATTTTTTGCATCAGTAGAGTAAAAGAAATTCATACAAAGTTGTGATGTCTGTCAGAAAAACAAAAGCGTTAGGAAGATATCTCCAGAATTCGGCAGGTTTAAGGAAGTCTCAGAGAAGTTTGACAATCTTCATGTGGATTTGTTAAGGCTGCCGTATAGTATGGGTTTCAATTATTTGCTTGTTTTTTATCGACAGATTTAGTAAGTATCCCTTCGCCTACCCTCTTAGGCAGGCGACGGTCGACTCGGTATTAAATGTGTTAGTGGGCGAAATTTTTCCCGTTTTGTGGCTCAATAAAAAGACTCATCTCGATCGCGGAAGCCAGTTCCACTGCAAATTAAATTTTTAATGACGTGTGTAAACCTACTCGCATAGGAATAAGGTTGTCACAAAGGGCTAACTCACCAACAGCACGTGAAACGGCCAAGTAGAAGATTAAGTTCAGACCACCATTAGTGACACTGAGGTGTATGGTCAAATTGATAGTGCAATAAGGGTTAAAATGAAGCTGAGTTAGGCCTGGCTATTGTAACTGTTGAGATTACCCTCTAAAATAAGAAGGGGTTTACTCCCTAGTGTGCCTTATGTTTCGGATTCAAAATTTATCAGGCCAGGAAGCCTTATTACAGAAGGAGGCACTCAGTGCACGGTCAGTCAAAGTGCCTATTTGAAGAAACTTGTGGCTTTAATGCGTAGGCCTCTGGCACCACAGGTTGTATATAAAAAATAAGAAATGTGTTCGTTCCGAAAGATCTCCACAAGGCAAGGGCCGTGTTGGTAAGAAATCAGTATAATGTGGGAAAACTGGCAGAGAGATACTCAGGACCTTTCCGGTATTACGGGTGAAAAAGAATAACGTTTATATCTTAAAGCAAGGATAGAAGGCAGTAAGATAAATTTGAGAAAATGTAAGAATTTTATATATAATAACCAACGGGAGCGCGGAAACCCAGAAAAAATAATAAGGTTTAAATGAAAAAAAAAGAAAAAAAGAAAAAAAGAAAAAAAAGGGAGGGGGGGTTCTTAGTTCTAATGCAATTGTCTTAGAGTTTAGACAGTAGTTAAATTGATACTTTATCCAACACTCAACTGGTCATCTTTCCTTTCTATCTAATTCTATGGACGAAACGCATGCCCAACCAAAGCATTAATAGTTGTGATAAATTCTCCACGAGTTCCTTAGCAAAAAATGTCACAGAAGGGTTTTGCAATAGAAGGAGTTGAAATAGTCAAAGCCCCCAGATGGGGATTAGGAGTCTTTTTATTGTTATTTTGTAATAATATATTGTAAGAATAGAATTTGTATTTTCTTTATAACAATGTCTATTACCAATTCAAGAAAAAATGTTTCCTGGATCACTGTGATGAAGGAGCCAGGGGGGAATCGCTTGATTCCTTTCCAGCGATTCCTCACTCTAAAGTGGCCACCACATCGGAGAGTAGGATTCCCTTCTCTCACTGATAGTTTGTACACCTGTTATATACCACCTAATTGCAACACTACTGCAACAAAAGGGTTTTCTGCTGTAATGCCAATTTTTAACTATTATTTTTAATTTGTAGCAAGAAAAAATTTTAACGTTCTTTTTGTGTTGGCACTTTCAAGATGTTTGTGATGGGCTGCCGCGGAGGCATAGCGTCCAAAAAAAAGGGTGCTGGAGTACAAAGGAAGGAGAGGTCAGTTAGATACCCACGTTAAAAGAAGAGGGTATGTGTTAAAAAAAATCGGCACTGTCGAAGCCGGAAAATTAGGTTTTGGTTGTATAAAAAACTTTTTAGAAATCTTATTATAAACTGTAAACCGCTTGTTTAATTAATTTGGGAACCCTAAATTACGGAAGAAGGGTAAAAATATGCAATTATATGGGTATAGAATCGTTATTAATTGTTAGACAGACTATTGTGTTAACCAATTGCTTGATATGCACTATTAATTATTTTTAACATTGATGTCATTTATTTCCCATTTAATTCAATTATTCTGCAGTTACACCAAAAGTCAAAACCAATCTTTTTCTGCTTTTTTAACGCTAACTCTTTCATATGTTTTAGTAATATAATATATATATGAGTATATAATATATATATATATATATATTATATATATATATATATATATTTATATATATATATATATATAATATAGTATATATATGGGGCCAGGCCTTTGAGTACCTCAGGCAAAATTAATGGGATGAGAAAACCGAAGTTGGCTTTTAAAAATAAGGCTTAAAGGCGTCCTTTTTTTTGGACGTGGATGGCCTAATTGGTTGAGGCAGTCCGGTTTGTTGTTAACTCAGCAACGCGGAGTCTAACGTTCGAATCCCGCTGACGAAAAGTAAAATCTTATGTGATCATTCATATATATATAATAATTGCAACCGCAAAATTTTCGCTTTGGTTTGTAAAGTGCGCGGAGTTAAAAAAAAGTTTTGGGAAACACTGCTATAAAACAGGGTAGGAAAAAGAGTTCGAAAACGAGTAATTTTGATATATGGTAAAGAAAGAGTTAAAAGAGTAAGAAGAAAAAGTAAAAAAACAGTAAAAAAGAGTAAAGTAATAGAGTGTTAGAAATGAGTAAAATGGAGTAAAAAGTAGAATAAAAAAGTTAAAAAAAGTAAAAATGTTCTGAAAGGTGGTATATAAGGAGAGACAGAAAGATGAGTAAAAATTTAGTACAAAAGAGAAAAAAGAGTAAAAAAAACTTTTTTTCACTCTTTTTTTAGAGTTAAAAAAAAAGAGTAAAAAAACTCTTTTTTTACTCTTTTTTACTCCTTTTTTAAACTCTTTTTTTACTCTTTTTTTACTCCTTTTTTTTTAAAAAAAGAGTAAAAAAAAAAGAGTAAAAACAGAGTAAAAAAAGAGTTTTAAAATAGTTAAAAAAAGAGTAAAAAAAGAGAAAAAAAGACTAAAACTTCTTTTTAAAAAACATTTTATTATTCCGTTTTTTACTCTTTTTTTTACTCTTTTTTTACTCTTTTTTTTACTATTTTTTTTTAAAAAAAAGAGTAAAAAAAGAGTAAAAAAAGAGTAAAAAAAGAGTAAAAAAAAGAGTAAAAAAAAGAGTTTTTTTTACTCTTTTTTTTACTCTTTTTTTTTTACTCTTTTTTTACTCTTTTTTACTCTTTTTTTACTCTTTTTTATTAACTCTTTTTTTACTCTTTTTTTACTCCTTTTTTACTCTTTTTAACTCTTTTTTTTAACTCTTTTTTTTACTTTTTTTTTTACTCTTTTTTACTCTTTTTTTACTCTTTTTTTACTCTTTTTTACTCTTTTTTACTCTTTTTTTTTTTTTTTTAACTTCCCCAAGAATGAATGAAAGAGTAAAAAAAGAAGTAAAAAAAAGAAGTAAAAAAAAGAGTAAAAAAAGAGTAAAAAAAACTCTTTTTACTCTTTTTTTACTCTTTTTTTACTCTTTTTTTTACTCTTTTTTAGTCTTTTTTTAGTCTTTTTACTCTTTTTTACTCTTTTTTTTACCTCTTTTTTTTACTCTTTTTTCTCTTTTTTTACTCTTTTAAAAAAAAAAGAGTAAAAAAAGAGTAAAAAAAGTTTTTACTTTTTTTATAGTAAAAAAGAGTTAATAAGAGTAAAAATGTAAAAAAGGAGTAAAAAAAGAGTAAAAAGAGTAAAAGAGTAAAAAGAGTAAAAAAAGAGTAAAAAAAGAGTAAAAAAAGAGTAAAAAAAGAGTAAAAAAAGAGTAAAAAAAGAGTAAAAGAGTAAAAAAAGAGTAAAAAGAGTAAAAAGAGTAAAAAGAGTAAAAAGGAGTAAGGAGAGGTTATAAAGCGTTATAAGAGAGTTAATGATAAGAGTAAAAAAAGAGTAAAAAAAGAGTAAAAAGAGTAAAAAAAGAGTTTAAAAAGAGTAAAAAATGAGTAAAAAAAGTTTAAAAAGAGTAAAAAAAGAGTAAAAAGGTAAAAAAAGAGTGAAAAAAGAGGTAAAAAAAAATGTATAAATAGAGTAAAAAAGAGTAGAAAAAGAGTAAAAAAAGAGTAAAAAAAGAAACAAAAAAGCGTGAAAAGAGATTAAAAAAGATAGTAAAAAGAGTAAAAAATGATTAAAAATAAGGTAAAAAAAGAGGTAAAAAAGAGTAAAAAAGAGTAAAAAAAGAGTGAAAGAGTAAAAAAGAGTAAAAAAAAGAGTAAAAAAAGAGTAAAAAAAGAGTAAAAAAAGGTAAAAAGAGTAAAAAAAGAGTAAAAAAAAGAGTAAAATAAGGAGTAAAATAAGAGTAAAAAAAGAGTAAAAAAGAGTTAAAAAAAGAGTAAAAAAGAGTAAAAAAGAGTAAAAAAAGAGTAAAAAAGAGCGGAAAAGAGTAAAAAAAGCAGACAAGAGTAGAAAAGTAGAAAAAAGGTGGAAAAGAGTAGAAAAAGAGTACGGGATAGAAGTTCCTTGACTCTTGACGAATACACATAATTTTTACGCATTTTTAATATAAAGAAAAAAAGAGTAAAAGAAAAAAAATTTGCGCCTCGGATAGAGTCGGATGTAATATCAAGAATAAAAAAGAGTAAAAAAGGAGTAAAAAAAGAGTAAAAAAACTTTTTTTACTCTTTTTTACTCCTTTTTTTACTCTTTTTTTACTCTTTTTTACTCTTTTTTTACTGCTTTTTTTAACTCTAAAAAAGAGTAAAAAAGAGGTAAAAAAAGAGTAAAAAAGAGTAAAAAAAAAAGAGTAAAAGAGTAAAAAAAGAGTAAATATGAGTAAAAAAGAAAAAATAAAAAAAGAGTACAAAGATTAAGAACAGGAGAAGAAAGAGTAAAAAGAGATATATTATATATATAAGCAGTAAAAAAGAGGTGAAAAAAGAAGTAATCAAAAAGTTTTTTACTCTTTTTTTACTCTTTTTTTTTACTCTTTTTTACTCTTTTTACTCTTTTTTTACCTTTTTTTACTTTTTTTTAAAGTTTTTTTTTTATTAGCTAAAAAGTAAAAAGAAGTAAAAAAAGAGAGAGTCTACACAAAAGAGTAAAAAAAGGAGTAAAAAAACAGTTTACTTTTTTCACTCTATTTTAATGTTTTTTTTCTCCTTATATATAACAAAAATATTAAAAAAAGAGTAAAAAAGTAAAAAAAAAGAGTAAAAAGAAGAGTTTTTTTTTTCTTTTTTTACTTCTTTTTTTACTTTTTTTTTAAAAAAAAAAAACAGTAAAAAAAGAGTTTTTTACTCTTTTTGAGAAACTTTTTTTACACCACTTTTACTCGTTTTTTACTCTCTTTATACTCTTTTTTTTTTCTTCTTTTTTTACTCTTTTTTTTACTCTTTTTTTACTCTTTTTTTACTCTTTTTTTTACTCTTTTTTTTTTTTAGAGTAAAAAAAGAGTGAAAAGAGTAAAAAAAGAGTAAAAAAAAGAGTAAAAAAAGAGTAAAAAAAAGTTTTTTTTACCCATGTTTCTCTTTTTTCCCTCTTTCTTTTACTCTTTTTATTGATTTTTATAGTCTTTTTATCTTTTTATCTTTGTTTGAATCTTTTTTTACTCACTCTTTTTTTCCTCTTTTATTAAAGAATTGG
Source organism: Trachelipus rathkii (assembly GCA_015478945.1). Classification (NCBI taxonomy): domain Eukaryota; kingdom Metazoa; phylum Arthropoda; class Malacostraca; order Isopoda; family Trachelipodidae; genus Trachelipus; species Trachelipus rathkii. The sequence goes on from JABUQX010066352.1 coordinate 8,731, forward strand.
AGTAATGGTTGGGGATCTCATTTTTTTAACTATTTTTTTTAGAGTAAAAAAGAGTAAAAAAAAGAGTAAAAAAAAGAGTAAAAAAAGAGATAAAAAGTTTTTTACTTTTTTACTCTTTTTTTAAGAAAAAAGAGTAAAAAAAAAAGAGTAAAAAAGAGTTAAAAAAGAGTAACATTTTATTTAGTACGACAAAAAATAAAGAAGAACGAAATAAGAGTAAAAAAAGAGTAAAAAAAAGAGTAAAAAAAGTAAAATAAGAGTAAAATAAGAGTAAAATAAGAGTAAAATAAGAGTAAAAAAGAGTAAAAAAGAGTAAAAAAGAGTAAAAAAAGAGTAAAAAAAAGAGTAAAAAAAAAGTAAAAAAAGAGTAAAAGAGTAAAAAAAGAGGAGAAAGAGTAAAAAAAAGGGTAGAAAGAGTAAAAAAGAGTAAAAAAAGAGTAAAAAAAGATTAAAAAAGAGTAAAAAAAGAGTAAAAAAGAGTAAAAAAGAGTAAAAAAGAGTAAAAAAAGAGTAAAAAAAGGTAAAAAAGAGTAAAAAGTATACAAAAAGTAAAATGAGAAACTTTTTTTTATTCCTTTTTCTCTTTTTTTAAAGTAAAAAAGAGAAAAAAATGAAAAAAAATAATAAAAAGACTCTTTTTATTCTTTAGCACTCTTTTTTTACTCCTTTTTTTACTCTTTTTTACTCTAAAAAAGAGTAAAAAAGAGTAAAAAGAGTAAAAAGAGTAAAAAAGAGTAAAAAAGAGTAAAAAAAAGAGTAAAGAAAAGAGTTTTTTTCCCTCTCGCTTCAAATTCACTTTTTAGCTCTTTTTTTAGCACTTTTTTCAGCTATTTTTACTCTTTTTTTACTCTTTTTTACTCTTTTACTCTTTTTTACTCTTTTTTTACTCTTTTTACCCTTTTACTCTTTTTTTACTCTTTTTTACTCTTTTTTACTCGATTTTAAAATATTAATGCAAAAAGTTGAGTATAAAAAGTCTAATAAAGACTAAAGAAAGGGTTCAAAAAATAAAAAAAGAGTTTTTTACTCTTTTTTTACTCCTTTTTTTTTTTTTACTCTTTTTTCTCTTTTTTTTTAATTCTTTTTTTACTCTTTTTTTATCTCTTTTTTTCTCTTTTTTACTTCGATTTTTTTTACTTTTTTTTACTCTTTTTTTACTCTTTTTAACTCTTTTTACTCTTTTTTTACTTTTTTTTACTCTTTTTTATTCTTTTTTTTTTTACTTTTTACTCTTTTTTTACTCTTTTTTTTACTCTTTTTTACTCTTTTTTTACTCTTTTTTACTCCTTTTTTTACTCTTTTTTTACTCTTTTTTACTCTTTTTTTACTCTTTTTTTACTCTTTTTTACTCTTTTTTTTTAAATTTGTTGGTTTTAAGCTCTTTTTTAACTCCTCTATTTCTTTCCTCATTGGTAAATTGGAGAATGGTGTTTTACGTCTCATGAGATTTACTCTTTTCCTCCTTTTTTTTTATCCCTTTTTACTCGTTTTTGTTTACCTCTTTTTTACTCGCCTATTCCCTCCTTTTTTAGAGGAAAAAAAAAGAGTAAAAAAAAAGAGTAAAAAAAAGAGGAGGTAAAAAAAAAAGTTTTTTTAACCTGGATGTTTGCTGCCTCTTTTTTTACTCTTTTTTTACTCTTTTTTACTTTTTTTTTACTCTAAAAAAAAAATAAAAAAACTAAAAAAATTAAAAAGATAAAAAAAAAGAGTAATTGAAAGACTAAAAAAAGAGTAAAAAAAGAGTAAAAAACTTTTTTTATCCTTTTTTTACTCTTTTTTAACTCTTTTTTTACTCTTTTTTACTCTTTTTTTAACTTTTTTACTCTTTTCTCTTTTTTTACTCTTTTTTTTACTCTTTTTTTTTTTTTTTTAACTCCTTTTTTTTACTCTTTTTTACTCTTTTCTTTTTTTACTCTTTTTTAACTCTTTCTCTTTTTACTCTTTTTTAAAACCTCTTTGAGTAGAGTAAAAGAGTAAAGAAGTAAAAAGAGTACGAAGTAAAAAAGAGTAAAGGTTTTTTTACTCTTTTTTACTCCTTTTTTACTCTTTTTAAATTCTTTTTTTACGTCTTTTTTTACTCTTTTTTTACTTTTTTTACTTTTTTTAAACTTTTTTTAAACCTCTTTTTTTTAAGGTAAAAAAAGAGTAAAAAAGAGTAAAAAGAGTAAAAAAAACTTTTTTGACTCTTTTTTTTACTCCTTTTTTTTTTACTCTTTTTTCTTCTTTTTTAACTCCCTTTTTTTTACTCTTTCTTTATTCTTTTTTTACTCTTTTTTACTCTTTTTTTACTCTTTTTTACTCTTTTTTTACTCTTTTTTATCCTTTTTTACTCCTTTTTTACTCTTTTTAAACTCTTTTTTAACTCTTTTTAAACTCTTTTTTTACTCTTTTTAAACTCTTTTTAAACTCTTTTACTCTTTTTATACTCTTTTTTTACTCTCCTTTTTACTCTTTTTACCTTTTTTAACTAAATTTTACTCTTTTTTTTTACTTTTTTTAGTTCTTTTTACTCTTTTTTTACTCTTTTTTTTTACTCTTTTTTTTACTCTTTTACTACTTACTCTTTACCACTTACTCCTTTTTACTCTTTTTTTACATCCTTTTTTACTTCTTTTTACTCTTTTTTTTAGATCTTTCTTTTAACTCTTTTTCTCTTTTTTACTTTTTTTTATAACTCTTTTTTAACTCTTTTTTAACTCTTTTTTTCCAACGAAAAATTTAAAAAAAAAATACAAAAAGTTTTCTTAACAGTTATAATATTGCATTTTTTTAAAAAGAGTAAAACCAAAAAAAAAAAAGGGAGTAAAAAAAAGAAGTAAAAACAGAGTAAAAAAGACTAAAAAAAAGACTAAAAAAAGAAGTAGAAAGAAAAAAAGAGTAAAAAAAAGAGTAAAAAAAGAGTAAAAAAAAGTTTAATTAATTCTTTTTTAACTTTTTTTACTCTTTTTTTACTTTTTTTTACTCCTTTTTTCATCTTTTTTACTCTAATAAAAAAAAAAAAAAGAGTAAAAAAGACTAACAAATTAAATGAAAGAAAAGTAAAGTAAAGAGTAAAAAAGAGTAAAAAAAAAGTTAAAAGTAAAATAAGAGTAAAGAAAAAGTAAAAATGGTAAAAATAAGAGTAAAAAAAGAGGTAGAATAGAGTAAAAAAGAGTAAAAAAAAGAGTTAAAAAAAAAAATAAAAAAGGGTAAAAAAAAGATTAAAAAAAGAGTAAAAGCTTTTTTTACTCTTTTTTACTCTTTTTTTAGAGTAAAAAAAAGAGTAAAAAAAGAGTAAAGAGTAAAAAAAAGAACTCTTTTTTTTAGCTCTTTTTTTACTCTTTTTTACTCTTTTTTACTCTTTTTTTTAAAAAAGAGTAAAAAGAGTAAAAAACGAGTAAAAAAGGAGTAAAAACAGAGTAAAAAAAGAGTAAAAAAGAGTAATTAAACTCTTTTTTTTACTCTTTTTTACTCTTTTTTTACTCTTTTTTTACTTTTTTTTTTACTCCTGTTTTTACTCTTTTTTTTACTCTTTTTTAAAAAAAGAGTAAAAAAGAGTAAAAGAAGAGAAAAAAAGGGAGTAAAAAAAGAGTTAAACATAGGTGAGTTTTTTTTACTCTTTTTTTACTCCTTTTTTTTTAAAAAAAAAAAAGGAGGTAAAAAAAAAACTTTTTACTCTTTTTTACTCTTTTTAACTCTTTTTTTACTTTTTTTAACTCTTTTTTTACTTCCTTTTTTACTCTTTTTTTACTCTTTTTTTACTTTTTTTTACTTTTTTTTACTCTTTTTTAACTCTTTTTTTTACCTCTTTTTTTTACTCTTTTTTTACTCCTTTTTTTACTCTTTTTTTTAACTCTTTTTTTTTTTTACTTTTCTTTTTTACTCTTGTGTGCTCGAATTTTAATTCCTCTAGTTACTGTTTTTACTCCTTTTTCTATAGCAGTGTTTCCCAAACTTTATTTTTTAACTCGCCCGGCCCAAACTTTACCAAACAAAGGAAATTTTTGCGGGTGCAATTAATTATATATATTGAATGAGTCCCACAGAAGAATTTTACTTCTTCGTCAAGCGGGGATTCGAAGTTGGACTCCGCCATTGCTAAGGAATAACAACAACCGGGATTGCTCTAACCCTAGGCCATCACACGTCCCCAAAAAAAGACGCTTTAAGCCTAGTTTTTAAAGCATTCGGTTTTCTCATCCCATAAAGTTGGCTGAGTACTTCAAAGGCCTGGCCCCCATATATATTATAATAGTATATATATATATAGTATATATATATATATATATTATATATATATATTAATATATATATATATATATATATATATATATATATGATATATATATATATATATAATATATTATATATATATATATATAATATATATATAGTACTAAACTATGGAAGTTTAGGTACAGTGGATAAAAAGAGTAGTTATTTCTTATTTTTTATTTTAAGTAATTAATTAAATTAATGGGAAAATAAATGACATCAAAATGGTTAAAATAATTAATAGTGCATATCAAGCAATTGGTTAACACAATAGTCTGTCTAATAATCAATACAGTATCGATACCCAAAATAATGGATATTTTTACCCTTCACTTCCGTAATTTTAGGGCCAAATTTAATTAACAAAGCGGTTCCCACGGGATTATACAGGTAAGATTACTGAAAAGGTTAACACAATTTTATACAGTTAAAACCTAAATTTTCCGGGGCTTCGAAGTGGCCGGATTTTTTTACACACAGTCCTCTTCTTTAACAGTGGGTATCTAACTGACCGTTCTCCTTCCCTTTATACTCCAGGGCACCTTTTTTTGGGCGTACGCCTCCGCGGCTGCCCATTACAACATTTGAAAGTGCCACACAAAAAAAACCGTTAAGAATTTTTTCTTATACAATAAAATTGATAGTTAAAAATTTTGCATACAATGAGAAACCCTTTTGAAGTAGTGGTTTTCATCGGCTGTATAACAAGGTGTACAGAACTATAGTGAGAGGTAAGAGAATCCCCTCTCACTGTGGTAACTTTAGAGTGAGGGAATCGCTGGAAAGAATCAAGCGATTCCCCCCCTTAGCTCCTTCATCACAGTGATCCAGGACAACAATTTTTTTTTTGAGTGGAATTTTACTCTATTATAAAGAAATACAAAATTCTACTTCTACATTATTACAAAATATATAAACAGACCTCCTTAATTCCCATCTGGTGGGGTTTGACTATTTCAACTCCTCTATTGCAAACCCTTTCTGTGACATTTTTGTAAGGAACTCGTGAGAATTTATTCACAACTATTAATGTTTGGTTGCATGCGTTTCGTCCATAGAATTAGATAGAGGAAAGATGAATTTTTTTGGAAGGATAAAAGTATCAATTTAACTACTGTCTAACTCTAAGAAATGCATTCAGAAATAAGAAGCCCCCCTTTTTTTTTTTTTATTTTTTTTTTTTATTTAACCTTATTTTTTTCTTGGTTTCCAGCGCTCCCGTCGGTTATATTATGATAAATTCTTACATTTCTCAAATTCTCTACTGCTTCTTTCCCTTGCTTTAAGATATAAACGTTATTCTTTTTCACCCGTAATACCCGGAAAGGTCCTGAGTATCTCTCTGCCAGTTTTCCCACATTATACTGTTGATTTCTTACTAATACGGACCTTGCCTTGTGGAGATCTTTCGGAACGAACACATTCTTATTTTTATATACAACATGTGGTGCCAGAGGTCTACGCATTAAAGCCACTAGTTTCTTCAAATAGGCACTTTGACTGACCGTGGCACTGAGTGCCTCCTTCTGTAATAAGCTTCCTGGCACTGATAAATTTTGGCCGAACATGAGCACACTGGGAGTAACCCCTTCGTCATTTAGAGGGCTAATTCTCAAACAGTACAATGCCCAGGGCAAAATTTCTGGCCATTTTAACCCTTCATTGGCATTATCATTGACCATACACCTCAGTGTCCCATATGAGTGTCTGACTTAATCTTTTCTACTGGCCGTTCACGGTTTGGGTGGAGTTAGCCCTTGTGACAACCATTATCTATCCGAGTAGGTTACACGTCATCAGAAAATTTTGTCAGTGAACTGGTCTTCCGGCGATTTCAAAATGATTCTATTATTCGGAGTCAAAGAACGAAAAAAATTTCGCGCCACCTAACACCATTTATTATCACCGGAGTCGGACCGGGTCGCCTGCCCTAAGAGGGTAGGCGAAGGGATACTTACTAAATCTGTCAGATAAAAACAAGCAGATAATTGAAACCCATACTATACGGTAGCTTTAACAATCCACATGGAGAGTGTCAAACCTCTCTGAGACTCTCTTAAACCTGCCGAATCCTGGAGATATCTTCCTAACGCTTTTGTTTTTCTCACGGACACACAAATTGTAAGAAACAGTTTAAGTGCCTCAGTTATGTTTGGAAACGATTCACGAAAGTCCATTCCAATAATAAACTTAAGCATTTGCAATGATGTCCATGAGGCTGCATCATCAATTTTTGAAAGATTTTCACGATTAAAAGAAGTGCCTGTAGAAATGTCGACCGCCAAGGACAGTTCCTTGCCCCGATGGATGAACTCCTTGTAACAGGCCTTCAATCCGCTAGTTTTCATTCCCTTTATCAGGTCCTTTATATAACCATCAGTCTCTTGTTCCACAGCTATCTCTCTGAAATCTACACCCTCTTGGATTTTCTTCTCCGGTCGGACGGCGTTTAAAGGTTGCCACTCATTTCTCCCCCTCCTGGGTGGTTGGTAAACACCGTTTTGGAGGAAAAACTTATTAAAAATGTCGTCGGCGATTTCTACTAATTCATCGAAATCATGGTTCTTTTCCGTCGTCATGAGGGAGATCTGTAGCTGCTGAGGCAATCGTGATAGAAAGAGTTTTCCTCTGATTACAACTTAGCAATCGGTTATCCCGTTACTGGAGTCAAAAGGCTAGAATAGGTATCCGAGCACTCTCCCTATTAATCCCTAATAACATAGTGGGATGGACAGCCTTCCCCTTCCTCATCACCCAAACTGGAATACTTCTTCTATTGGCGTTCTCAGGGATGGGCATAGAGTTATTCTATCACCTTTCAACTAATTTTAGTGTAACAATCGTCCTTCAGGGGAAGTTTCAATGAATTTGTAATTTTGCTTGGTAGTTTTGATGCCAACAGTCTGACTCTCTCTCTCTCGGATCGGTGATTTCATTAAGGTTAAAAATCATGGTCGTCTGTCGCTCTCTCTCGGATCGGTGATTTCATTAAGGTTAAAAATCCTGGTCGTTTGCCGGTTCCACTCTAGAGCATCAAATTCGTTGAAGTGGGGAATGGCGTTAAGGGGGAGACTCTTCTTCCTTTTCTTTCTCCCTAAGGGGGTGGGGGAAAGGTGACTCCTCACCCGTTTTGCTGCTTCATGCTCTTCTGGGATTTCGCTCATAGACTCTGTTTCGTATTGCGACGAGCTTCTTCATTTACCCCTTCGGTCGGGGGGACTTCTTCTTGGGGAGTGTGATGGGGTCTTAAATGATTGAGACTTGTTACGATAGCCGAAGTTGGTTCTCTTTTGTTTGAACCGTGGAGACTTTCCTTTTTGGGCCGGGATTCTTAGCGGTTCCTTTTCTTTCGGGATTAGACTGGATTTTTTCTTTTTTACCTTCTTTAGGAAAACATTTTTATGCCTATATACTATTTTATTTCCCTACTCTTCGGGGAATAATGAACCCTTTTTTTGGTGTGTTTGGTGGGTTTTGACCGGCAACTTTTTATGTCACTTTGCGTTTGTATATTGATGTTTTCTTTGTTCGTATTGTCGCTCTGAAGGGCAACTATTATCTTGTAGCTAAACCTATGAAGAGTTAGGTACAGTGGATAAAAAGAGTAGTTATTTTCTTATTTTTTATTTTAAGATTAATTAAATTAAATGGGAAATAAATGACATCAATGTTTAAAATAATTAATAGTGCATATCAAGCAATTGGTTTAACACAATAATCTGTATAACTATTTTTACCCCTTCTACCATATAATGGCATATTTTTACCCTATCTTCCGTAATTTAGGGCCTCAAATTAATTAAACAAGCGGTTCACAGTTATAATAAGATTTCTAAAAGGTTAACACAATAATTTTATACAGTTAAAACCTAATTTTCCGGCTTCGACAATGTGCCGATTTTTTTTAACACACCCTCTTCTTTTAACGTGGGTATCTAACTAGACCTCTGCCGTTTCTAATTATACTGCAGGCAACCTTTTTTGGGGCGCAGCGCCCTCCGCGCAGCCCATTCACAAGACATTTGAATGTGCCACAAAAAAAGAACCGTTAAGAAATTTTTTCTTAAAAAAAAAATTAAATAGTTAAAAATTTGGCATACCAGAGAAACCCTTTTTTGAGTAGTGTTCATAGGTGTATATAACAGGTGTACACAGCTTAGTGAAGAGTAAGGGAATCCTGCTTTCCCATATATATAATATATATATTATATATATAATATATATATATAATATATATATTAATATAATATATAATATAATATATATAATATATATATATAATATATATAATAATATATATATATATTATATAATAATATATATATATATATATATATATATATATATATATATATATATATATATATATATATATATATATATATATATATAATATTATATCTATATTTATGCATATGACATGAAAAAAATTAAAACTGAGAGAATAAGTATATATTACTTACTTTTTGGTTAGGCAAATAAAAAAAAATTATCAACGTGAAACAATGGTCCTTGA
>JABUQX010066352.1:27500-75000 GCA_015478945.1 Trachelipus rathkii
AGTACCATCTCAAGGGTAAGGGTTCAAACCCACTTAGGAACCCCCCCCCAACCCCCCGGACCATTTTAAATATACAAATAATTGTTGCGTTTATTGCACAAATATCTTTGTATATATATATATATATTATATATATATATATATATATATATATATATATTATATATATATATATATATTATATATATATATATATATAATATATATTATATATAATATATATTATATATATGGCGTTATACAGGGGGGCAGGGGCACTTGCCCCCTTTAAATCTTGGCGAAATAAAAATTATGAAGCTTATATGCCTGCCAGACGACGTTTTTAAGGGTTCAGTAGTAGGAAAACTGAAAAAATACATCAATCGATAGATAATGAAGAAGTAATTACTAATTACTAACGTATTAAAAGCTGTATTTTTTTCTAAAGAGTTTTAAAGCTTCTTCTGACAGTATTTCCCGCTACAGTTGAATTGAAAAAAAAAAAATTGGTATCTACGATATTGACGATGGAAACTGCGGATATTGTCAGGCAAAGAATACTAATACTAACGTATTAAAAGCTTTGTTATTTTCTAAAGAGTTTTAATAGCTTCTTCTGACAGTATCTCCGCTAAGATTTGTGTTGGATGCAACAAAAAGTTGGTATCTACATATTGACCAAATGGAAGCTGCAGATTTGTCAGGCAAAGAGCAATATAGGAGTTAAGGTTTTTTCGTTTTGAAAAACATGACTGTTTCGAGAAGGATTTCTGGGGGCTTTTTTTTTGACTCATTTTTCGAACTCGTTTTGTTTCTTTTCAGTTCATTTCATATAAGTTTCATGAAAATCGGCTACGGTTGGTATAATTGATAATTATGTCCATAGACAAATGTTATAAATATTAAATTTTCAGAGTCACGCCTTTCATATTTAGCATCATTGAAAAGCATGCTTTATTAAGAAAGATAGCAAGGAGAATCTTTTTTCACTAACGATTATAGTAAAAATAAAGAAATTAATAGAATTTTTTTATCAAAACTGAACCCAGATTTCACCATGTAGATGTATTTTAGAAATAATATAGGTTTCTAAACCTTAAACTAAATATCAAACTTTGATCGTTCTCATTCTCTCTCTCTCTCTCTCTCTTTTAACATCTTTTTAGCAACTGAGATGTTTGGAAAGAATAATAATTGATACCTTTCTACTGTTCTTCTCATGCTTGCATTTTTATCTCTACCGTACATCTTAATATTAATACTCTACGTTTTACACTCTCTTTCGTCTCTCTCTCTCTCTCTCTTTCTCTTTATTTCGTAATATGTCCTACAGTCCCATGTGGATAGCAGTCGAGTGGATGCAAAAACAATCCTCAACCTATTGTTCTAAATTATGTCTTAATTATTTTGTTGTGTCTCTCTGATCTATGCTGCTATATATATATTTGATGTAATTGAAATACAAAGTATTATTTATGAGTATATATTATGAATATAAATTATCTATATTTGTCTATATCTTTCAAACTCATCCTTTAAATCGTATATCATATAAAATCTCAATTATTAGTTGCAAACACATCACTAAACTCAAATGTGAAGTTGCTCTCACAGATGCTCCCTAAGTTAAAACTGTTTAGTTTCTACTTTCTATAATTTTATATTTATATAATATATATTCCCTTATATTATATACCCAGACTAAGGCAGATTTCAAACATATTAATAAATTATTATTTTTATAGCTTTTGTATAAAATATTAGCTTAATTAATATTACTTATTATAGGTACTATAGTATGAAATTTAATTATACTAGTTGTTAGTAAATATCATAAGTAACCCTTTAATTAGCATAGACTCAAATAAGTTAATAAATTAAAGTAAATTTATTTAATATTTTACTTATAAGTTTATAGTCTTATATACTAATGATCACTTAGAGTATTGAATTTAGCAAACAATTAATTAATTTGAAGTATATTTGATTTAGCTCCTCGCTATTGTGTGCGTGTGGGAACAGTTCTGAGTCGAAACCGTGTGTAAGAGACGATTATCAATCTAATTCCCGGGTTGTAGTGAGATATGGACTATCTCTTAGTAGCGTATCTCATGTATGATGTGTAGGATCTAGAAAATAGGTAATAGTAGAGAAAGAGATAGTTTCTGCCGAAGTTCATAAACTCTGTAGTTAGAGGGTATAATGAACTGAATTAGCTGAGATATTTATCACATCTCTGGTTGGTAGCTGTAAGAATGTGTAAGCAAAGGAGTGAGAGATGCGTCCACAAGAGATACTCAAGGTAAGTGACAAAGACCGAGTCACATTCCTGCAGTTAATTGCGAGGGGTACCTCAGGCGATATATCACTATCACTCTTGCTAAACGAGCAGAGGACATATTAGAGGTAAACCGAGAGCGGCTTGGTCGGTTTAGTGAGGGCCACAGAGGTAGATAAAAAAGTATTAGTGGACTACATAATACATCATGCAGGAAGTTTATATTTATATACAGAGTGAAGGCTTAAGAATTAAAGTAATAGTATACTCACAAGATACTATAAAATTAACTCTAAATTTGGAGTGAGTAATGTTTATTATTGAGAGTAAATATATATATATATATATATATATATATATATATATATATATATATATTAATATATATATATATATATATACTATATATCTGAGATGTACCGAAAAACTATGCTCCACGGATCCAAGGGACTTGGAAATTTTCCTCTCTGGAGATGAAATTCAGCCTGTGACACGTGCTAAACTGGTAATTTATTAAAACAGTTTAGGATAGTCTTATTGTTGAATATGATATAGTGTGAGTAGATTTTCTGAGAGTATAAGTATACTACATTGTAATTGGTCGGTATATTTATCCTCAATATGAGAAGACAGTATATAGGCTAATTGTTTAATTTGAGATATCATAGGTGATATATAATTTACCATAAATAGTAACTTTTTTATATAACAGGGTTAAAAATGAAATACTTAATTAAGAGTATATTATGCTATCCAGGTTGCCAGAGTAGTGTAAATGATATTTGAATAATGAATTAGATAGTAAAGACTTGATATACAAATATTTAATCAAATGTATAGGCATGTAGGGTATCAGAATAATGATGTAATGAGACATTAAAGTGTAGATATGAATTATAAATATGCATATTAATGTATGATTGTAGTATGTAAGGTATGAATAGTTATCTAGATAGTATGATTGAATAATGTAGTGGTTAGGTGTAATAGTGGTGAGTGGTATGATGATTATTTATGATATTCTATGATACCTTGAGTGATATAGGTGTACTTGATGATCAGTGAGAATGTGAGGGTGTATGTATGTAAAGTGATATACTCGCTTATAAATGTGTATGAGATGTAATGAGTGGGTTAGGAAATTATTAATTTCATATGGGAATAGATTATGTAGTTGTGTAGGTATATTGTTGTTGATGTAGATGGTAAGTATGTATTGTTCTATGGACAATAGGATCTCTCATTGTCAAGAAGATGTGAGTTACAATTTGGAGTCATAAAGGTATTAGTTAGTAGGCTTTTCAGTGCCAGTTTAACAAGTATATATTCCTGTGATTATAAAAAGTCATAGGTAAAGTTATAGTAGGTTAATTGTGAGGTGGTGATATCGTAATAATCTTGATATGGATATTATGATTATAATTAGATAATATTATGGGAATGTTAAAATTAAGTGTGTTATATATGTATGTATATAGGGTAAATAAGGATTATGTATATATGATGACAATAACTAAGCATATTTAATAATATTATGTATGAATAATAGCTATCTACTAAACATAATATGCTATGTAGCCTATGAAATATAAATAATGTAAGTACCGTAAAAGTTTATATTTTACTATGTACCATAAATGTATGAATCTATGCATTATTTTTCATTAATGAGAAAGCATGGGTTTATGATAAGCACATTATTTTAGTGATGGCTCTAGTTACCAATACAAAAATTTTAAGATTATTATAATTTTATTATTATTACAGCAATTATGGGGAAGATAAGGTGTGGAAGTATATGGTACACTATATTATATTATATAAGCATAATATTAAAGTCTGTTGTTAATGATCTAGTAATTAATAAACTTAATCATGTAATTATTAGATATCTGTTAGTGGTTTAGGATATATTATACTTATACTATTAAGGTGCTTAATTAAAATCTTATACATATGATAAAAGCTCGATTTTATTAGATCTTCTGACTCCATATAGTCAAGAATAATTAGTAATATCATGAAATAATGGTGAATAATGATTAAATATAGAGATACTCAGCATTACCTCAAAACAAGAATAAAAGGATATATATATATTATATAGGTATTAAGCTACCATAAAATGGGGTATTTTAATTTTCCTGACATTTACACTAAGTATGGGATTCATCGTCTAATGTGGGTCATATTAGTTTTGTATAATATATAAATGGTATATTATAATACCACTAATTTATTTTGAGCCATAGGTGTCCCATGAAACCTACAAGATGTACAACATTGTTAGATTTAATTATATAACTAATATAGATTATATATATTAATAAGTTGATTTATAATTTAAATAATTTTAATAAGGATTAGTGTACCTATAATTTAATTATGTAATTTTAGCATGAATGTATAGATATCAGGCCATAATATTGTGAGAAATTAAAATGAGGGATAATATAATAGATCTCTAAATTTTACTTGAATAATGGTGATCAATTATATTATCTAATTTTGAGACATGCTTTAAATTATAGACTTAATATGTGATGAAATATATCAGTAATCTTTGAAATGAACAAAAATTAGTTATATATATTATATTGGGAATGTCTATAATAAGTAAAATTATATTAATTGAGATATTCAGGTTACAAGTTAGTATTCAAGATAGACCCATTTAGTATATATATATATATAGAGCGATGAGTGAAGATAATACACTATATTGGTATTGGAATAGAGAAATGAGAAGAAATCAATGAAAAGTAGAGGTCTTAAAATATGAGGGAGTTTAGCTAGAATAGGAATATATGAATATTTGAGAAGGATATATATATAGTGTAGGAAGAAGATTTATTAGTATAAAATTTTTAAGAATATCTTAGATAAACAAACTTTAAATTATTCAATAAGAAAAGGCAAAGAGAGGACAGTAAAATTTAATTTTTAAGCAAGAATAGTAGATAAGGACCATAGAAATAAAGTGTTTTTCACTCATATTTGATGATATGTTCTTTCGGCTTTGAAAATTCATCCCATCCTTTGTATTTAGATGTGTTAAAAGCTTTTTATAAAATGTCTTTCAAGAATATTTTTACTTAGGGATGGGCCTTTTTTTTTTTTTGGTTGAATTCTTGTCCATTGAAATTAACCGTAACTAGTGAGACAATCGGGAGCCCATGGTGGTGATTGCCACATTGTTCCTTACTACCATCTCGTACATCTAGTGGTTATGTTTTTGAGGTGAGATTTTCGTTCTCTCTCCCTTTGCCTTACAATGGGTCTTTCAATGTCAGCAGAAAATTATGAAAGTTCTCTCTTTGAAACCTTCAATACAACCAACCCTGTCTCTAAGTAGGTTGTGTATGCCATCTGTACTCCTAGAACCTCTTTCTCAAAATTATTTTATAGTGAATACACTGTAGTATTAGATTTCTACTAACTGTGTTATGTGGTATATAAATTGACCACCTCTAGACATTTAGGCACAATATTAAGTACATTATGGTTCTTTCCGTCTTGACAAGGTGTTAATATATTTCCACTATACAATTTATTACTAATAATTTCTTGAAAATTCATGCTTATTTCTTCTAGCAGTGTTTGTGGCACACCTTCTATCGAATTGCTTTCTAGATCTTTAGCTTTAAGCTTATTCGGTCCTGGTTCACAAGCATAAACTATATCTCAGTATAATTATAAGGTTGCGCGACTAAGAGGTATTTGATGGGAGGACGTCAGGAAATTTAGGGCCAGGACTTTTTTGCGAAGTGTGTCGGATATCATATACCAAACAGTCGTTCACGCTCCTCTCTTCACATTTGCTCATTTCACCAGCTACCACCGTAAATTTATAATAAACATATATAATATCATATTATACTTGTATTACAGATTAACTCTGCATATATTCTTATCTGTGTGCTCACTAAACTACATATGATTACTCATTAAACTTCCTTCACTCATCTTTATTATTGCCATAAAGATTTTTTATCATAATTTTTTGTCTGCATAGTTTAGTTCAATCATAGCTTAATTTCGTATTTTTAATAATTAAACTTCCAAATTCAACCTCATCTACATACCCAACTTTAAGTAGTGTCAATTCCATATATAATAAATTAACATTTAAATTATTTTTTAGATCTGTGAGATCTTTTTTGCCTTATTTCACTCCTAACTGTATTACAAACTTGTTAATGTTCATCTTTTTATTCTTACTCCCTTACTTCTAAATTATTATTAATAAGTTTTCCAAACACTTTAAATTCGTAACCTTAATCATAATTGTGAGTGTTCTATGTGACTTTATACTTATCTCAAATTCATCACCTAGCTGTAAACGCCTCTTAATTTACTCTAAACTCATTTTATAACCTTTTGCAATCATCTATCCATTCAATCTACATCACTTTAATTAAATAAATTACTATTTACATCGTCTAACTATTTAGACACATCCACATGGTTCTCATTGTATTACTAACTATAAAATTTTATTTACTCATTCTTTAGCTAGTTCACCAGATTTGTGAGTTATCAGTTCTAATTTCTTGTTCCAGCTACTATCAATATCATGATTATTAGTTTTATGCAAGTCACTCTCACTAAGATTTGATTACTATTATCTATTTTAACCATTAGTTTATCACTATTATATATAATATATACTAACTATCATTAATATCATTAATTCATCTCTACACTTCACTTATCATTTTCACTTTCTTTTCTATCTACATAGCCTTATATTACTTTCAACTTTAAACTATTATATTATAAGTTAAGTATAGAAGATTGATATATTAATTAGTGATTAGTAATAATACTGTAAGAAACTTAGGGTATTTATTATAGTATATAAGTTATATTGAGTGTTGTTAATAGAGTTGAAAGGTATTAATATATATATTACTGGTATTTATATATAATTTTTGTGATCGATAAAAGAGTGCGTCGATAGTGACTTTATAGATGAGGACTCACTGAATTGTGTGTAAATTGAAACATAGGTGCTGGTTAAAAATCTTCATAAATGATATTTAGAAAATTTATCTTTACATTATTGCTGAAACAAATGATTGAAGAAAATGAATAGAGAGAGAAGAAATTATTAATTTTAGGTTTTTTATTAGGATTTTTACTTACATGTAGCGTAATGATATAGTTAAGTTAATTAGAGGAAGTTCTATTTATGGCAGGTATTTTTAATGATGATATATGTGAGTTGGTGGTTAAGGCTTCTGAATTATTGTAATCAAATTAGATATTAGTATGATGAATAGTGAAGCGTGTGTAAGTAAATATTACTAATCTGAGTTATATTGTCCAATGGTGATTTGGTTTTTAGAGTTAAGTATAGCTATAGGAAGTATAGTACTAAGGGTTGTGTTAATGTCTCCTTGGTTATTCAATTTGTATATTATGGAATTATGGGGTTTATTATGAAAGAATTCGAGGTGGGTATGGCAGGAAAATATTGGTTGTATAGAAATGATGGAGCAATTGGAGATTAGAGTGAGAGGTGATGCCTATACCTATTATTAATTTAGCGGATGATTTGGTTTCTGTGTGTATAGCGAAATCTTAGAAGAGAGTTATTTAGTTTGAGTAGATTGAGTATTAATGTAGATTTTGGTCAGGGTGTGGTAAAGGAGGGGTTTGATTAATAGAGTATAAATACTGATAAGATTAAAGATTGTAAGGTTTTGATGAGTTATGTGAGTGGAGGACTATGTACTTTACTAGTGTGAAGTTATGTATTATGGTGAGTATATTGACAGCTACTGGTAGCAAGTAGTTACTGTAGTTTAATATTAGGGTATTAGATTGATTGGGATGAGAAGGGAAGCGGTATAGATGCAGTAAGTATGTAGTAGAAAAGATTATGTGTAATATATTAGTAGCAGTGAGTGTGGCTTGGTGCAATATATATAAATAAACATGGTATTTATTTATGGTGAATGTTAAGTTATAATACTTTTAAAATGATCCTTGAAGTATGCGCAGAGTTCTATAAGCATGAGGTATGTGGTTACCGTATATATTAGTGGTATATTGTATGGTAGTATTTAGAGACTAGTTTTAGCTGGTCTTTGAGATATAGATGAGAGTTATAATGTAATCTATTAAGTTCTGTGTTCAGTATGGAACAATTTCATTAGGTGCCAATGCTAGGATTATGAGAAGAAGTATAATAAATGTAGAGAATGAACTTATTAGAAGATAATGTGATTGGTGTGGAAGCATAGGCCATAAATATCTAGAATACACATCAATGTTAAAAAGTATGTATTGAGATGAGTTTGGTCAATGTTGGAAAGGATGAATGAATAGTCGGTTTGGCATATAAGCGTATGATATATATAAGTGAGCGAATTAGTGGTGTTGATACACGACCTCGCTGAGGGAGATTACCGAAGAAGAAAGTGAATTGAGTCGGTGAATGAATGTCTGAAGGATAGAAATGTGAGTTTGTAGAGGCGAGAAGAATTAAGGTAGGTATAACTTAGATGATGAATGTTTATTATAGCAGGGGGTAATTTATGTGAGAGGGGATATTAGGGTGCCCATCACATGGGCCAAGATGTTAACTTATAATTAATATACATATAGATATCATATACCCTTATACATACACTGTACAGAATCTTAAACCATATAGTGAGGGTCCATCGCTGCCATGAAGCTTTAGTGTAGATTTTGATTCTGATACTTAGCGGTGATGTTACTTATTGCTATAAATTAATTTGGGGCTCACATCATCCCGGAGAGAGGTTGTGCGAGTCACACGATTTGGTAATCAGAGATAAGAGGCTCTTTATACTTATCATTGCGAGACACTAATATACATTATTGGATTTCAATGGAAGGGCTACATTCTATCAATCGGGACGTAAAGCCTTTTCATTATAATACCGTATTATTCACGGTCTAAAAGACTATACCTATTTAACATATAACATTAAATATTCAGGTAA
Source organism: Trachelipus rathkii (assembly GCA_015478945.1). NCBI lineage: Eukaryota > Metazoa > Arthropoda > Malacostraca > Isopoda > Trachelipodidae > Trachelipus > Trachelipus rathkii. The sequence goes on from JABUQX010066352.1 coordinate 36,738, forward strand.
AATCTACACTCCTGTCGATTGGTACGGCCTCTCTGAGTATGGTGAGACGGAGAAACTTGAGGGAGCTGCGCTAGTCAAATGAAAAGGAATACGTCAGAAGAGTGTCAATGCAGAGAGAGTAGAGATAAAAATTAACAATATTTTTTATAACCGATTTTGGGTAAAGAAATATGTATTTAATTTATATATATATATTTTACTTTATTTATAATCAGCTTTTTTAGGGGGTGAGTTCGAGTCACCTCGAGACGGTAGGGAACTATAAGGGGGGGGACATAAATGTTAATCCTACCCGTCGTTATCCCCCGGTAGGTACCCATAAGACCCCGACCTTCTATCTATCGTTCTTGTTTATACCATACCGGTAGATATTACGTTATAGATTATAATAAAATAATTACAACTCTATATTATTGCATCTATTGTATGCTTTACCCAGTTCGGAGTAAGCGTAGTCACATAGTTCGATTCTCAATAAAAACTGTAATTTTATTCAAACATTTTAAACTAAAATTTATAATAAATTTTTTGATAAATATTTTTTATTATTTTTTAATCTTATGTGTGTGTGTGACTTATGCTCAGCGTGTGAGGAAGGTAATATATAACATGTGTGCGATGATTTTGAAGTAGTTAGATGGAGATTTGTGTTGGTTATGTTTTATAGAGAAGTGGTAGGTAGAATATTTGATGAAGATAAAGAAGTATGATGAGATGGTTTGGTCATTTTTAAAGGATGGATGATAGTCGCCTGTGAATAGTGAGTGACGATGCTGACCAATATATATATATTAATGTCAATGATAGTTCACGGTATATATATATATATATTGTATTAGCAGGATGTATAGTGGATAAGTGTGATGTTGTGGTTAATCACGACCGGCGGGAGAGCTTTTAATAAGAAAAAGTGGAATGAGTAGTAAACTCACGAAATAGTTTAGATGAAGAGAAATTCTGAGTTTTGGATATAGAGGTTCGAAGAAGATAAAGGTGTATATAAGATAAGTGAAAATGGCGGGTGAGATTGTGAGAGGGGTATATTGAGTTGTGGCCTTACAACGCTGGGTCAAATGGGTAATGAACGTCCTTACACTGACGAATATCTATCATTATAAGTGAGAGGTCTATCGCTGTATCCTAATATGAAGCTTTATAGGTGATAGGGTTTCCTGACTGTTATCAGATGGATAAGTTATCACTATAAATTTAAATGGTTACTAGAGGAGGGGCCGGTAATAGGACTGGAGCTTTCACTTTTATTCGAGCTTAAAGTGTTGGGGTGACTACTTTATACTACACTGCTTTCTTTGACCGCTTTGATGCCGTTTCAGAGTTCAACGCACCTTACTCCGCTTAATTTAAACATCGTTAATTTTTTTCGTTAACTTCTCACACACTTGCTTTCGTGGTTAAATAATAATCGATAAGAATAGAACAGAGGAGATTATAATTTAACTAGTAATGATTTAATAAATTTTTATACTACTACATATTCCGATACATAATTCAGGTTATACTTATTATTTATAATTATACTCAAGTTTTAATAAAATTATATATATAATTTCTTATCAGGATTTTAAATTGGTATTAAAATGAATTTATCAGATTTTGGTATAACATATATACTTTATATTTTCCAAATTTTATCTAAATACGCTCTCCACTTCATAAATGGCTTATATCAAAATGGTTTAATTCTTACACGGTTATATTCGTTTAGAAATGTTTGGACCGCCTTTTCTTTTGCTCTGTATTCTCATTTCTTATTGGTTAGCTGAAGAAAAAAGATAGTGGCTGTTGCCCGTTCAAATGAGTCATTTAACTTCTTTCGTTGTTATCAATGTAACTTGCTTATTTTGCGACTAAGTGAAAAATATATAAAGAACTAGGCCCTCAATAATGACGTTAGATATACTTTTAATTAAAATAAAATATACATAATTTTATATTTATAAATAATATTCTAAGTAAATAGTTGATACATATTATATTTATTATTATTTTATATACAATAAATTATAAATTCTTACTACGGTCTTTTCCTTTCAGAGTTTGTGTGTACGTGTAAAGAATAGCATAAGTCTGTTCATCAGAAATATGTCGTTTGTTCTAAAACGCCTTGCAAAAAGGTTGGTGAGAATCAAGAAAGAAGAAGGTTTTATAGCAAAGTGATAAAAGCTTGCATATTATTCATCTAACATTCAAAAGTGGAAGGTCATTGAGCTCAATAGAGATAATTTTTGAATGACTCTATTAGGTGTGTTCAATTTATGGTGCGTCCGTGCGAGGTGCTTTATTAGGGGATACATTCAGCCCGATAATGAAATTTCTCTCAAACATTGGTTAACAAGTCGGAGTAATAGGAGCTAGGACTTGAACGGAAAGTTATGTACAAACAGCAAAGGTATATTACTTGTGCAGTTTCTCCATAACACGACTAGAACGGATAATATGATAAGAAGAGGACGATCCCTATAAAGCGAAAACACATCCCGTGATGGAATGGGTTATCAATTAGCAAAGTTCCAGTGGTCAGTACGGGGGGAGCAGATGATAACAGAAACAATAAAGGAAGGTTTTAGGCAACAGAGTATGCTAGAGACCTTATGTAATAAGCTGAGGAGAGAAGAGAACCCGACAGAGTATTAGAGGGAGTATATATAGAAAGGATGTGCACTATTCAAAGAATACACGCCGAGCAGCTCGGCTACATTTTATACTCGTGACTACCTCGCATATATGTGAAGATAAACGGTCCGTATTTTCTAGTAAACCTGTGCGCGAGAACAGTGACTCACCATAATTGAAAGATGAAAAGAGGTTTTGAAGTAACGTAGGAGGCTGATAGTAGGCTTCTAAGATTAGAAGGGGGATAGAGAGAGGAGACATATATATGTGAAGAGCTCAAATCATGATAGGATGACTGTGACGAAATTATTTTAAGTCGTAAAATCAATACACAATTCGTTTAAGAGAGATTCTCATGTTAAAGGAAAACCAGGTAAGAGGATCTAACTGTGACTCCTATAGAGCGTTCGAAGGATAAATATACGACGCTATAAAAAGTTTTGCAAACTATATTATTCAAATATATCCTACTACTACTACGTTCAAGTTTCTGATCTACATAGATTTCAATAGGATCGGAGAGGATTATTTCAGACAAATACGATAACATTATTGGACAAATTAATAATCAACACTTTACCAATAATATAATAATAATAATAATAATAATTAATAATCCTTGAAAGTATATGAAAAGTATTGATGAACTATACTGAGTATAAAAAAGACAAAAAATTATTAGTAGTACATGAATTACGGAATCTGCGAATACTCCATTCTAAATGAAAATCAATAGCCAAAGACTGGTTCTTGGGAGAGATGACCTTTTATACAACACGTAGTTATTGGGCAAGAAACCAGAAAAAGAGCTTTTAACCCACAGAGCCCAGTAAGCTTCTTGCAGAGCACTCCTGTATTACAAAGGCATGTAAGACTCGCAATCAACCGTGAGTGAGCTACAAATCACGCATTGATGTATAAGAAACACGAACTATAAGGCATTACAGAGTTACAGTTACACCTTCTCACAGTGGAGGGTTCGGTTATTGCTAAGCAAACCATATCAGTTGTGTTAGACTTACAGACTATCGGAATAGCAAGGAGGAATTTATACTAAGAGGACTAGGGAAGAAAGAACCGAGGTTGGACTCCGAATAGGATTCAACGGAGTGCAGCAAGTAGCGGAAGTAAGTATTGAACATCTGCAATATGATTGTAGAGGGAGGACTCGTTTCCTTGAGTGAACTTTGATTTGGTGCAATTTAACGAGGAAAAGTGTATATAAAAACACACGAGTGAGGTTACAAAATGTAAAGTCCTTATAGTCTCATTGAGTGCTCTGATTGGGGTTTTTCGTGAGGTCCAGCAAGAGTGGAGAGGATTCAGAGTTGTGTGGCAATGCGAGCTAAACGAAGAGTCACGCCTACGTGTGAAACCTGGATTGATCTCATCATGATATGGACATCAACGCATCTAGCAAAAAGAATTAGTATACGGCAAAAGCTGGTATATTACAGCTCCAGAAAGGGAAGAACTACATGTAAATACAGTCACGTAAGGGTTTCGAACGCAAGCATTTACGTACAAGAAAGCGTAGACAAATCACTTGGTATTCGAGAGTGATTGACAGCTACGCACTTAGCGAGTGTAGTGGCTCGAGCGACTACATGGGTAAGGAACTAGCGGTTTTATGTAGCGAGGAGTCGCTTACTCTCACTGCATGGGACGATACATGAATATGGTCATGTGTATATATGAGTATTTAAGAAAAGTTTTGGGGGTCAGCGTGTTGAGAAGTGTTAAGTATGAGAATATTGATATGTGATATAATTTAGTGGCTGTTGAAAAGTAGTGGGAGAATAGCATACGGCTCTTCGAAAAGGAAGGAGATGAAGAGTTCGAGGTTTTGTAGGGCACACGGAAGAGACACGGCGCGAAATAGAGGAGGTTTTGTTAGTCAAAGTTACCCAAGTAAAGTTCAGGTTTTAAAGGAGTAACGCCTGGTTTTATTTTATTTAGTGGAGTATTTTTTTAAATATAATCGATAGATTTGGGGTGATATTTTTATAGCACATTTTAAGTTGAGGATGTTTTTTCTTTGTTTTATTTTCGGGCGTAAGACTAGGTGGCATAACGCTATTATTCTTGCTATTATTTGTGGGGTCTCAAGAAGTTAAGAGACCTAATTTTATTTTTGTTCATATCACCATTCCAGTTCTTGAGGATTTGAAGAAGTATAAAAGTTTATACCTCACTATGGGTTAAATAAGAGGAAGAGTCGGGATAGAGGAGTTTATTATAAGAATGGGCAGCAGAGAAAAGTTAGGAAACAAGTGAGATTGAATATATTAGACAGGTGTGCTCTTTACATTGAGTTTGGATGTAAGGAAGGAAGGGATATGATACAACGATTATAACACGGATTTAACGGGTTTACTTCCGCTACATTCTTTACCGGATTTAAACCAATTTAAAGAGTTTACAAGCGTCTTGAAAGTAGATTAATGTTTTTTGTGTATAAGCTTTGATTATTCACTTAAACTTTGGACTTTATATAACTATTCATCATTATAATGGATGCTCGCTATCTTTTGTGTGTATTTATTATTGTATATTTATATACTTTTCATTATATATTGTTTCAAGAAGTTCAATATTTTTAACTCCACTTGGTGAGAAGATAAAATGATATTTATCTACCATTTTAAAAAAATAGGTATATAGTTATGAGAAAAGTTTTATTACTTTATTTATTATTTTTTATAAGATTTATATAGATGTATATATATTATTATAATTAAATATATAACTGAAGATACTGAGTTTTTATCAGAGCGTTCTAAGAGTTAACATCTTTTTTTAGTTTCATATTTTATATTTGAATGTGCTATTTATCCAATTTGCCTCATATATTATTAGTAAGCATCATCTTTACCACGCCTTATATTATACCTTCTCCCGTTAACTCATCTCCATTGATTAGGGTTTCATGTAATAGTTACTATTCTCTCACATAATCCCTTACTACCTCATTCATAATCCCATCATTAATAGCAAAATAGTTTGCTGTTTTTTAAGGTAGTAATGTTTTAAGAATCCTAATATTTATCAAATTATTACATTACCTGGCTTTCATTTATGGCTTTACATTTTGCATTTAAATTTATTTGTTATACTAACTTTTGATTTATTACCTTTTGGAGCTATAATAAGTAAATAAAATATTTACATATATATATTCCCTTTTCTTTCTCTTTTTTTTTTGTGTGTTTTGACTATGTCTTCTCAGAGCCCATTACTCCACGGGCAGATACATATATATTTTTTCAATGGAGGGGTGGTACTTCTACACCTCGCAACCGAATACACAAGTCTTAATTGCACAATTGAGGTACCCCCATCGATGATGCCTGTGACGCGATAAACCCAAGAGGGTTTATATAAGGGTGGAGGTACGGCCTGTGAATCTCAGCACGCGTAAACACGAGAGAGATAGTGTCTTAGGCCTAAGGAGAGTTGAGTCAATTCAGAGAAAAATAAAAACACCAATATAGAAGGTATAACAAGTAGCATTAGATCGCACGCTTTGAGACTGACCAGGGTTTTATAAGGGTTGCCAAGTATTCTTAATATTAAGTCTCTTGTATGAGCTACCACTATATATTGACTAAATACTTTCTCACTCTAATACATAACTTATACTAAATGACAAAGCCTACAATATTTGTTTAATCAATAACTTCAATGCATTTTAAAAGTATTTTAGCTTTTAGTTTAAAGATTCATGCTTGACACCTTGAGCAAACACATGAAGTATCTTAATGCGTTTTAATTGTAATTGCTCTTTTTAGTTATGCTTTTATACTTTTATTATTCTCCGAAATATATAGTTTCCTTGAGATTGGTGCGGACATCTGCTCTTTCATATAATTAATGACGCTTTAAGAGATTTGTTAGTTATTTACAGGTAACCAGGAAGCCATGTCTACAGAGTGATAAGTCTCTCGTGATCGGCCGACGGAGGACGTCTGCACGTTATGTCTCGCGGTGAGAGGAGGTGTGGTGTTACCTACTCGAGAAGAATGCTATTACGATTGAGGAGGAGGAACAGCCACATACAACGTCGTGCATAATGGATAGAAGGTTCAATTGAGGAAAAGAGAAATCTGGGATTCATCTGTCTTGTCTTACTATGCATATATCTAAAGTTCATCACATGTTGCCTTAGTCTATTTGCCTAAGATCTCGCTCTCGAGACTTCTTATTCCTCAGTATCTGGTTTGAAATCTGCAAGTTAGGCAGCTCCTGTTCATGAATGTACGCGCGCAGTCCGCGATCAGGAGCTTGATCACGGGCGTTGTATAGCTGGAGCAACTGAGAAGAGGAAAAAAAGTCTCGGCAGTCTAGAACAGAATCTCCAGTTTCTTTGAGGCCCAATTTTGACAATTTATAATTGAAAAATGAATGCTCAGTGCTACCCTACGTGAAGTGGGCTGAATGTAACCGTTGTGTGACTGTGTGAGCGATTTAATCCAAAGAACTCATATATTTATTTATTGATATATAAGAATATTTATTAGGCCTAGAGATTATTCAAGATGTTTTTACTGATTTCTCTAGATTAATACTGCACGTATTGAGACGGAGAGAACCGTCGGAACACGAGTATATATTAGTGAAATCAAAAAATATAGGGTAAGGGTTGGAGAAGAGTTTGTGTCCTACGCAGAGAGAGTGAGAGTTGTTGTGTCAGAGAAGTTCAAGGTATTATTAATTAAGAAATTTAGTATTATTCAACAGGTGGAGACGTACCCCACTAGCTCGAAATTTCTTATATCCAATTCATAGACTGAGAGAATAGAATCAGAGATTAAGACAGAGGGCAATTCTAGAGTTAATATAGTAAGGTAGACTAAGATTTAATTTTGAGTTGAGAATGATAAGGGTTGATCATCGGCATATTGAGTGATAATATAGAGTTATTAAGATTAGATGTTAGGATGAGAAATCATTAATTAGAAAAGTAGGAATATAAGTATAGAAGATTAATGACAGAATACCCTGAGTGACACCACTATTTAGTAAGATAAGGAAGAATGAAAGTCGTCACCCTAACAACATAACAGCCGATTTGAGCGATTTGAAAGGAAAGAAAACTTAGACATAAGTAAGATATCAAAGGAGAAGGAGGTAAAACTACAATAAGGATAGGGTGAGAGGTGAAATGTGAATACCTATACGAGGTATTACTGAAAAGTATATATATATTCAAATATAATTTGGCTTATTGGATATGTCTAAGCGCCACCCACGCAGTTATCTCCCTCGTATATTCTAAGGCGAATATCCATAAATTACAGTATGAGTATAATAGGAAAGTATATCGCCATAGATCTAAGCACCTCGAGCGCTGAAAGCCGTTAATGCGAATCAAGTAAGATAAGTGAATGAATGAGATTCCAGGATTATTTGATATAATGTGGAGTTGTAGTTAGATATTACAAATAGATCATTAGATAGAATAAAACATAGTTAAGTCAGTCTATATGTATGGGACTATGTATATATGGATAGAGGAATCATATTGTGAGGTTTCACTTATATATTACAGGATAATAGGCTTGATGTATGAGTAGTCTTCCAACATCTCTATAGAGTGAGAGTGGATGATATGATAATCAGTGTGATGTATAGTAATTTATCCAGATACATGTTTATGTCAGGAATTACATAGTTGCTGATACTTCCTCGTGAAAACAGACCTATGCAGCAAATATTTTTTTTTGCCGCTTAGGCTGTATACCCGAGTACTGTTTTTTATACTATTATATATAGGTTGATATTATAGTTCACTAGACTATTCCTACTCAGTTATATGCTCTTTTACATCGCATCTGATTATCTTTTATATTAATTCTTATATTACGTTCTGCATCCCTCTTGTAAGTTGCCCATTTGGGTCGCGGCGATACGTAAGCCGCCCTCACTGTCCGCCCTGTTATATATATAAGTATAATAATAATATATTTATATATCTATAATATATATATATTATATATATATTATATATATTATATATATATATATCTATAATTATATATATATATATATTCTATATATATATATATAAATTATCAACACATATACTATAATCACTCATTATTCTTTAACGTGCTTTATCATCCTCATATTAGCTATGGGGGTCTAAACAACAGAAAAATCTTACGAACTTTCTAAGGCCGGAAATATCCTAAACACAGCGTCCATCCTCTAATACGTTGATTCGCAGTCGATTTTAATTACTTTGCCACGCATCGATTGTAGATAAGAGTAGGTCTCAACTCCGCTCACGTCTTGGAGTTATTTTGGAAGCGGTGTTCTCTTGTAATTATGAGGCTGGTCGTTATCTCAACTCTCTTGCTGCTCTAGCTGAGGCGTGTTTTATTATATATATATATATATTTTATGTATTATTATTTATGATTATTTTAACTATATATATATTATTATATATTCTGTATATGAGTGTTTATTGTTTATAGTGTATGCTTATATATATTAGACTTTGTATGAGGGGTTTGTATTCATAGATGTCTATATATATTTGAGATTACGTTATCTATTTCTTTATTTTATATATAATTACTATTAATATTTTTTATTCTTAATATATATATAATATATTTTATTATATATTTCTCATGGTGAGTGTACTTCAAGTGAGATAATGAATTTTCGGTTTACTTCGACTTGTTGATACCGTGGAATCTTATAAAAATACTAACTTCATTGGCTGGAATCTTTGGATTTCTAATGAAATTTTATACCTTTATATATATAAAGAATGTATAAATAATAAATAAATTCTTAAAATTTTATAATAATAATAATACTAAATTATTATTATGTTATATATTTTGGATGATTTGAGTTCATTATTTTATTACAAGAATTTATGTTCACATTATTTATTACCGTCTACATACATTTGTGTTGTTACCATAATATGCACATTCGTTAATTCAGTGATTACTGTATTAATTTATTATAGATCAGGTGTACTCGGCTTATAATCTCGTGTAAATGCAGAGGGTAATAAATACGCGGCTTGTGGGGCTTCCACAAAAGAATTAAAACTAATGGTTCGATTTTTTTGTTTCTACGGTCATATAAAGACGTTTGGGTGGTAACTGCACTCTTTGTCTGGTGCAGCTATTGCAGTGAGTAGGAACTATCAATACGCGATACGAGAATACTGGTGTAAAGCGGTCAACAACTTTTTGGGATACGTTAAGATAAGGTGAGTCAATCCTGTACCTTTTTACTCGTATGAACATTTGGAATCACTTTATTCCTCACTACCAAAATATCGAAAGATCGATATAAGTCTCGTTCGAACAAGTGAGTTAATTCTTGAGGAAAATTTCTTTCCCCAATAAAGTTGCATATCAATGAACCCCTACAGTTTAAGTTGAAAATTAAACCAGAAAAATTATAAAATTTTATAAATTATGATAACAGCTCATCACAATATCATCCATGTAAGAGCTAAGGATGTTTACTATAGAACTTGTTGCCTACATTTCTATCAATTCATAGATATTATCTTATTTCTAGTGAAAATTTTTTTTTGATATTTTTAGATAAAGAATGTTTCTTCAACTTCATACTTACATTTGTATAATTATGGAAATATCAGCAGTATTCCGAGAAATGATTATCCTATTAAGAATGATTTAAGATATCATTTTACTACATATTTATTTAATTTGGTGGCCATAGATTGTTCTTAAATATTTTCAAGATTGTCTGTAGTCGGGACTGGGTCTATTTACTTTATCGACTGGCTGAGCCTTACGGGATGCCTAAACGTTTTCATGCAGGTGAGAAATTGGTCTACTGTATAGGTTTTTCGAGACAGTGTGGCATTTATTTATTAGTAGTTTTATATATATAAGTGAGGTACGTATAATTAGGTCTGCATATAGTGTGAGTGCTTGGTAGCGTTAAGTTAGAAGTGGTAGTTTACGCTAGTTATCGGTTATAGTGTTAGCTGGTGCACGTGGTGGTGGTAGGGTGGTAATGTAGCATAGCGCCGCGCAGTGACGAGCTATAGGTAGGTGAGGTATGAGTGAATTGATGACTGTGCGGTATGAGAGTGATAGGGTGAGTGTAGTATGATGGATTGTGTAGAGTGTGAAGTGATTTAAGTGAGAGTGATACTTAATGAGTGACTCTGATTATATTTTGAGTATATTTTGATGGATATATTTATATCTTAATTAATCTGAGAGTGTTTATCATGGTAAGATTGTTTTTAGCACTAACTTATATATACTATACTTTTGAGTGGGGTTGATAATGTGGAGAGATATACTTCGGAAAACACAGATATGGCTAAATAAATTAAGATTATTTATTATATATATGCTTATAATTAGATCCGTGGTTCTTATAACCCAATGTGTGTGTGTTGTAGAAAATAGATTTAGAGACGTATAAAGTACTCATTACTTCAGAAAACCTAGTTTTTATTTATTTGAGTCAAGTAACACATATTATAATTCTTCCTTGGTGTTTCCTGACGTCTGTGTGAGGGTATCGGTGGAAGTGTTGCCGTGATACACCGTTCGCGAACCTTTCTCTAGAATTTTTGATGTTATTAACTGAACTCCATAAATTAGCTTAAGATGATTTAATATACTTAGTGAGTGAGTATTGTGTTAAAATTTTAAGTATATTATAGATATTTGGGACTAGTTGAATATTAGTTATTTATTAGTTATAAGTTAATATTTATTATTGTTATATATAAATTTATATGATATAATAAAATAATAAAAATTATAGAATTTTAATATATTTAATTATAAAAACGGTAAGTAAAAGAAAATCGTGTAGTTACATCTATATCGTGTCGAATACGTACCTATACCTTTTTTACGCATTCATAACCTCTCTAGTCAATAAGGTAAATTTGGTGCGTATCAATAGATATCTTTATAGTGAAATGGTTAATATAGTGTGAAAGATCAAGTTACGTATAAGTAATTATAGTGTACTATATATCAGTATGAAAGTGAAGCTCGCTCAGCGATATTTCTTTCGAGTGTGAGATAAGCTCTCTTTAGTGAGATATGTAAATAATTAAGGTTTTTAAAATGTTTATTTTTTTTGTTTTATAACTAGACGTCTGCCAAAAGTCATTAATATAGTGACTCCCAAGTGAGACAGTTCAAGGAGACTAAAACATGTGGTCAGTTGTAAACAAGTCTTACAGCTTTTGTTGTATCGTATAAACCTGTAAAAGATCTCTAATACATATGTATAGGAGTGTTCTAATGCCTCATTGACCCTTACACGGGGTAGTCTCATATGTTAGTGGTTGATGAAGTTATAAATTATTAGTTTTTCAGTTTTTTTTTATGTTTTTAGTGATAATGTCGTTGTGTTTTTTCGTGTTTTTTTCGTTTTTTTTCTATTAAATTGTACAAAAAGGTGATTTTTAAAAATTATTTTATAATTGAGATAGAAAGACGTGCGGCAAGGCTAAGGAATATATGTATAAGAAAGGCGAACCCTGATTCTAGAATTCCACCTCGATACCAGGGGAGTGTGTGTCTTGTATGTACTTGATATGTGTAATGATGTGAGGGAGTTCGGATGGATATGAAGAGACATAGTTTTTTCTGGGATAAGAGAATATCGGGTGCATACGAATTGTTCAGTTAGAGTGGAGATTAGTAGAAATGTTATAAGTGTAGGGTTTGAATAGAGTGTCAAGAATTGGAATAAAGTATTTTTGGTGTTTGGGTCTCTATTTGAGCAAAGAGGATGTTAAGTAAAAGTGGTATACGAGTGTAGATAAAGTGTGGTTGAGGATGGTATATTCTCTCGCAGGTAATATTTAAGGTGAGAGGTAAATTACTTAGTGTTATGATGAAAGTGAGGTCAATAAGGCGGAGCGAGCATTTGGTGTGAGGTCTAGTGTGTCATTGCGTGACTCTTCGGAAGAGATTTGATCCGTAAATAAAGCGTTCTATGGGTGCAGGCGTATGCATAATCTAGAGGGGTTTTCATGGTGCTTTAAGTGGAGAGCAAGTATAGGGATACCGGCCCTTGAAGTTAGAATACGTCGTATTACTCCAGCCCGCGGCCAGACGTTAGAGAGAGATGATAGTGAGAGATCTATACCGTGCAGAATTTTATTTGGTGTGTACTGTGTGTTGTGTTAGTAAGGGAAGACTATGATGAGCTATGTTTTATTGTGTGAGTTGAGTAAGTCGCGATAGTAGTATCGCATAGTGACTATGGGTAGCCTAGATATGGATCGTGATATTGTGATCAGGTGGTGCGGGTGTTTAGGAGTTGTGACTAGACGGATGGGTGTGGATCGATAGTGTATATTAGAACTCAGAAAGAACTGTATGTAGAGATCATAGATAATATGAGAGGGAAAGAAAGAACTAAACTTTGATTCTGGGTGATACTAAGGTTTTTGTGAATGGCAACAGGTTTATTATATACTAGACGCGGGATTGGAAACTGGAATCAATGAGCACAGACTGTTGAGCTTCAGTGAATTTGGTGAATTGAGGATTGTTTTCAAGTCGTGGATAAGGGCATTTACCACTAGGTGCTATGGGTAATTCAAAAGTAGGTGGGACCATACACGTGAACTTACTACGATAGAAGGACGGATATATGTCTGATGTGATGATGGGTGTCTAATAGGAATTAAACTGAGATGGTCGCTCTAAAAGTGCAGTAGTGTAGGTATTAGTGTAGTATAATAAGTGGCAAGTGAGATAGCAGATAGTAATGTGAGTGTGTCTGCTGTGATTCATGGTTAGGGTACAAGAGTGGTCATATCATATATGGGTTAGAGGAAAGATGATTGCATACTTGTGTTTTTTTCTTATATATTGAATAAAATAAGTAAAAATATTTTAATTTAGAAGGGGTATTATATATATTTTTTGGGGAGGTAAGGGGTGAGTTTTAAATAAGGAAATAGGAAATGGTGTTATAGATATGATGGAGATGAGTGGAATGGGTACCTATTACTACTAATTATATGCGGTATGATAATTTGGTTTCTTTTTTAGACGAATACTCAAGAGAAGTAATAGATAGAAGGTTTGGTAGAGAGATTTGGCAGGTAGTGTGTAAAAAGGTAGGTTTGAATATAATGTATAACACGTTATGATAAGTAGTATACGGTTTATTGGTTTGTGAGTTTGAGTATATGTCTTCAGTGTGAAAATTATGTTAGATTGGTGAGCAGCTGGAGCAAGTGGATTCAGGCACAGATCCTGAGTTTAAATTAATTTAGTGAGGTATGTGTTGGATTCTGTAAGTAAGGAATCATGAGATGATGCGAGCTGTAGTAGTGAACAGTTGAGTGAATTTCAGGAAGTGTAGGTCCTGGTGCAATAAATCGTTTGAATGTAATTTTAAATAAAGGACTAAGTACTGGAAGTGCACTATGTGAGTCTTGCATGAGGTTATTTTTTTAACCTGTGATTATTGCATAGTAGTGAGACTTTGGTCTGGAATAAGAGAAAGTCTCAGTGTTTTTTATAATAAAGTTTTATTTTTTCTCAATTGGTGGTTTATTTATCCCCAAAAGAATTATATTTCATCTAATATTATTATCATGTGAACAATTTCTTTAGGTGTTGCGTAGCTATCTTATATATATGATGTGGGAAAGAATTGAATATAAAATGGGGATATATGATAACGATAGAGGATAGTTGTGTTGTGTGTGAAGATAAAGTGGGTTTAAATACGAGAGTAATATAATGAAAGTTAATGTTGATTAAGATGCGTTTGGTTCATGTGGAATAGGATGAATGATAGTCGGTTTTTTGGTTAGCGGATGTATAGTGTTGAGTTGTGTTAGGTGGTGAACTTCGACCGTGAGTCATAGGTAATGAATTATCCGATAGGAATAGTGGTATTTGAGCCTTATAATAGGAATGTTTTGCAGGAGAGAAATGGTGAGTTTGGCTCACGTGGTACGTAGATAGAAGTGTTGCTATGATGATTGGGAGAGATATTGTTGGCGGGGTTTTGTTAAAGGGGGTAGGTTATATACGTGGGTGGATTCCGAGACTCTGGGGACCAGGTGGATGAATCCTCTAAACTCTTTGGACGAGGTATTAACATAGTGGAGGGAGGAACGTCGTCGGGTCTCACGTCGCAGCTCTTAGGGATAGGGTTTTCGTGGATTGCGAGGTAGGAGTTCTTACTAATTAATGGTACAGGAGGGGGCGTAAGGCTGGGCTTTCTTTTCGACTTTCGTATATTCTTCTAGGGCCGGGCGTTGCTGTGGTGCGGTATTTCCGAAATGGTTGCATTCTGGGTGCTTCGGTACTAGTCACTCCTTACTCTTTACCCAGATTTATTGGATAATAAAATAAGGGATTAAGAAAGAAAGAAAAAATATAAGATTAGGCTAATAATATATTTCAATTATTGAGTATTTTATTTTCGTTTTTCTCATAATATGAGGATTGTCTTGTAATTAAACATTGTCATTATGATTTTATAAATAGCAGAACTACTTTCTCAATATTTTATTAAATTGTTTTTCGTTACATATTTACTAATGATAAGTGTTGTGATATGTCACTGCAGACTGCTTGTTTTTGTAGGTTCTTCTTACTTTATAACTAATTTATAACTATGTATTATTATCATTTTTTTTTTATCATATAATCTATTTTATGGAACTAGTTATACCTGTGGTTAAACATTATTGTGATGAGTTATCATCTTACTCTTTATATACTGATCTTGAGCTTGAATATGCATATAACTCCACACAGGTGACTTTAGGCGATGCAATCTCATCTTTGCTTTCTTACAAATAATAAAAACTATACGTAGTCGATAAATCTTACAAATCATACCCTCGACTCTAAGGTAGAAATTGAAGGAGGAAGGAGTAGGATTAACATTGAAAATATTATGTGGAGGGATTTGATGGTAATAACTGTGTATCTCATATTTGTGATGTTATACTAGATTTGCAGCTGAGTAGTACAGACGACTATCCACTGAGACCACCAAGTTCTATCTGGCTTGTGAATACTTAATCTACGTTGTCAAAGAGACTCATTATTTGAATGGAGATCTCATTCATCTATAGCATGTGATCAATTTCTATATTATTAATATTGGAGATTTAATATGTTAATATTGAACATTTATATACTCTGTCTTAAAAATAAGTGAATAACGGGTGTTTATTGATTTTGCCATATCTGATATATACTCAGTTTACTGCACTCTAAGTGCAATTTATCCATATAAATAAATCTGATTTAATATATAATATTATATGATACAAAATGTTTAATACTTATTTATAATATATAATAAAGTGAGATGACTGAATAATACAGAGTAAGATAATATTAATAATATGAAGTCCATCAAACAAATTATTTTGATATCAAATTAGAAATAATATATAATTATAAAAATTATGGAATATAATCCCATAATAAATTTTGTAAAACTCAAAATTCGTAGATAAATATTTGTGTGTGAATATTGGCACTCACTAATAAAATATGTCCAATTTTAAGATTATGCATATTGACTATATAACTACAATTAATTATTTTTTTACGGCTCTAACTTCCACAATTTTACTTTTTTTAATAGTAAAAAATATTATTATTTTACTTGTTATTTTCTAGAGTGCTGTTTTTTTTTCCATGAATAATAATATTATAAAAATAACTGATTTTGTATTAATCAGAAAATAGGTTTATACAATCGTTTCTCCTAAACCTCCTAGCCACACCATACCTTTTTTATCCACTCACTAATTAGCCTCCATCTCATTTATTCTTACTTTTCCTATAATTTATGGATCTCATGGTTTTGAGGTTTCCTTCAGTAGTTCACTGCCGGATTACCTGGGACGTTTGCGATTTCTCCTGCCGGTTGATTTAAAAGTTCTCTCCTTCAGAACTCACTCATACTGTGATTTTTTATATCTTGTGTACTTGATTCTCACTTTTCTCGCTCTGGTTCTTATCCAGCGGGTTTCGTTTCTGGCAACTACCGTACATATTTGCATGTTGATTGCTTTACTGAAGGATCAACAACAGACACGACTATTGGCGATTTAAATTCCGTTTACTACTGACATATTTAATTGCTCAATCTTAGTCTTCTATCAAAATACTTACAATAAAAGATATTACACTACCTGTCATAATTTAGAAACACATATATATTATATTATATATAATCAATTCTCTTAATATACTCTGTTCTAGATTCGATAGATATGAGTAAGTACAGGTCCTCATTCATATCATAAGATCGAAAATAAGCATTTTGAAATTATACCATTAGAAGTGCGAGCCAATCTTTTTATAATGGTGCGCTCGGGCATTATCTCTATACTTTTGTGTTCTATGAAAATTTCTGATTTAAACATCTCAATCCATACAATTCAATCAGGTATTAGATCAATTTGTTACTCGGCTTCACATTTAATTGTATCTCTTTTTCCCACTCTTAGCTATTAGAGTCTATCAACTATCCTAATATCCTCTTCTAGACAATCACCTTTACGTAAACATACCTACTTTATCATATATTATATATACATATACTACTTAATATGTGTGGTAGGTATGAAAGAAATTGTGACCCCACATAGTATATGTTCTGTCTTAAGTTCTGATTAGTAAAGGCTGACTAATAGTGGACTGTGGTAGTTTATTGGGTTGCCTTGACTCCCACTATCCTTTTTTAACCTAATCTTCTTGTAGCTAGTGTATTAGCTGATTTGCTAATGCCTTCAGGAGAATGTGATTGTGATTTGCACAGCTCACGCATAAACCGCTCGTTCCTAATTTTATTTCGGCGTATATTGTATTGAATGTTATGGTGAGGGAGTAGTAATGGAATGTCAGCAGGAGGGTGGATAGTAGTGGTGAAGGCAGGTCGACGAGGGAGAGGGAGAGGTAGGTGATGGATAGTATTCTAGTAGAATTGGGGGCCATATTATAGAAATTCATTGGGATTTTTGTGTCATCTAGGCTTGTGACTGTGAAAGCGAGGTTAAAGAGGGGAGTCTGACATAAGCCGAAACGGTGCAATGATTGCAAAATTACCGAGGAGATTAAATGATTAGGAGATATTCGATGTATATTAGATTTGTCCCACTTGCTTTCTCTCTCTCCTGTGTGTTATATGCAAGACAATCTCTAATAGACATGAATGTTCGAGATTATACAGTTACGATTCATAGACACAGTTTTGTGTGTGGGTGTCGTAGAGGAAGAATTATGTGTGTTTTTTTGTTTCCGCTCCGAAGAAAGAGTACCATAAGTAAACCCTGAAGCTTATCATTTATTTTCGATTTTAATTGTCTATTTACATAACAGATATTACTAGCTCCTCTCACCTAGTTTGAGTGCGGGCAGAAATCAAGAAGATGTCGTGCTCCTATCGAAGTCCTTAATATTCGGGTTATTGTTTTCTTCGTTAATAAAGTTTTTTTTTCAGTGTTAGAAAGGGCGACTCTGTGAAAGTGTCTATATGCATACGGGGCCAAGCTATAGTTAGTTGGTCGCTAGAACATAACCGCGATAGTTGACATGTCGTGATGCGAGCTGTTGGAGAGAAAGTTCTATTAAAATTACAATTTATATATATGTTGTGTCAGATTCTGTACGCTTATAGGAGTGGTTATGACAGTTTAAATAGGCTGAGACTTGGGTAGAGTGGTGTATTTAATAGAGTAGATTAGGGAATAGATGATGTGTGATTTACATGAGGGTTCAAGTGTGTTCAAGTGATTTTGTTAGGACTAGATCTCTGTGAATTGATTGTTTGGTGTTACTTTAATGTAGAGTGATCGCAAGATTTGACGTTTGAAGAATGCGCAACACTGAATATGCATTCTGTGCCTACCTCACAATCTTTCACTCCTATTCTTAACGGGCAAGTACACAGTATGAGTTTGCGATTACACACCCAACACACCCACACACATATTCAGTCTGTTATGAATGGTAACATTTAATAGTGATAATCTACACCAAATAGAGGGGACCTATAGTAAATTTTGGATGAGAAGAATATAACTTACGTAGAGAAGTAGTAAGATATATCAAAAAATAGAGCGTTGATAAAAATCTTGTTCTGTTATAAGGGAATACAGTAGCAGTAAAACACTATGATTATTGTAGTAGAAGGGAAGATAAAGATTTTGAACCGAATTCTATCATGGATGAACTTTTTGAGAATGCGTTATGATTAAGATGAGGGAAGGTGAGTTGTTTTAAATGTTTTACTATAAAGTGCACATATCTATCCATACCCTATTCATGATTATAACATAGGGAATTATAAAATGAAAATTACTAATTAATATTAGTATTTAGGAAATCAATTATTATATTATATTACGTAAAGTTTAAGAGTAGATTGAATTACCTAGCCATATGGTTCTATAGCCTACCTAGGGCCTGCCCTTATTACCTGCCTGTCTCTAGTGGCCATTAATTGTCATCATATAGTGGTTAAGAGGTTGCTATTATTATTATATTATTATATTTTTATATATTATTATTTAATATATTTATTTTATATTAATATATATATATATATTATATATATATATTATATATATAATATTATTATTTTTATATAATTAATATATATATATTAATAATATTATATAATTTTATTATAATTATATTATAATATTATATATTAATTAAATATTATATATGTATCTAGTATATATATCCCTGTAAAGAGTAATCCATGACATGATAACTAAAATATATACTTAATAGCTACACGAAAAATTAAGTATCATTTTATTAAATTACAGTAGCCGACGACATTTTTAACCCTGAAATTAAAAAAAATAAAAAATAACTAAGCTTTTATAAAAAAAATATTATTTTAAGAAATTGATTTTGAAAAATATTTATCAAGTATATTTATGAGAAAACCGAATGAAGCTGGAGTAGTGGGAGGAGCGCACAAAGTTGCTCAAAAATGTTGAGGTTTTTGTCTCATTCTTTTACTTTATTATACTAAAACGATATTACTACGAGACTCTGACCGGTAGGAGAGTAGGTGTATAAGATGTGAATAGAGGTCGGGTGTTTGGTAACTCGGTTCCGGTACTGTTTCTGTTTCCTTTTTATGGGGGGGCGCGGATTCGACTAGTGTAGATTCCCAGTATTTGTCCGGTAGGGGACGTACGGCTTGTTGGTGTGTTCGAGGGTGTGGCGGGGTGGGACCTTTTCTGTTTTCTATCGCGTCTTATCTCATCTCTTGTGCTCTCGGCTCGAACCCCATCTAAATAATGCGAGATATACAAAAAAGGCATAAGTAAGTATGCCCGATCTTTGTCTGTGAATTCCTCAGAGTGCTCTGTAAAACATTATAATGTCGCGTATTTGGTACAACTTCTTAGTGCGGCTCTCGTGCGAGGTGTGCGAGAGTCTACAATGCCGAGAGGGGGTTACTCTCCAGCTTTGTGTGTGGATTTTCACCTTAGGTATATCACTTGCCAGATCGTTATTGCATTTAGACGTCAGAGTATTATATTGTAGGACGGTGTTTGTCTATCTTACTGGAGAATATTTAGATATTTTAAATAAATTGGGGTTGTGTTTAACATGTTATGTTGTTGATGGAATATTGAGCTCTTGCCGCAGGTCGAGAGCTGTTATCGATACAAGATGTTATTTTTCGAGTCTGCTGCGTAGACGATGACTATGAGTTTTTTGTCTGTAGTTTCTCTTCTCTTTGAAGTTAATATTGTTGGCGACTGGTATCTCTTGTGCGTTCAGTGTGGCGCTGGAGTTGCCTGTTGCCATTTATTAGGAGTTACGTGATATTTTGTCTATGTTATTCATAGTAAGCTACTGAATATATACCTAAGTGACGTTACACCTCAGAGGGTTTCTCACACACCACCCTTAGTATATGGATTCTACAAGTAAATCTAGAGTTTCAGCAGTTATGATGTATCGTCTGCATAGGATATTTATAGAAATTATCCGAGATTCCTTCTTTTTGGGGAGGTATGAGTACGTGAGTGAGTGAGGAGACTAGTATTGATAGTGGTCTTATATAATATCATATTAGTCTATATAAGGTAGGGGGGGGGCTTGGGTGGGTCTCTCGAGAGCTAGAGCTATGAGAGTTCTTCTTTGGACAGCTTGGAGATATGTTTATCGAAAATCAAGACCTCATAAAAAACGACTAAGTAGCATTTACTAATAGTAATGTTTTATTATATACGCTATTTTGGAGTTTATTTATTTTTGGTGTTTAGCTCTCATTGTATAACCCATGAGCACCCTAGTTATGCTAGTAGTATAGTACTACGAAGTGAGTTTCACCTACTATACTTTTACTGTGCATATTTATGCAAATAATCAAAAATATTAATTTTGAAGTTCTTCAACAAAACCGGATCGAAACCTTTTGCTATAATGTTTATGTTATCAAATCGCAGTCTCTATCTTTTTTGGAATAATTAGTGAGGAGGCGGTAATACAGAACTAGTAAAGTGGTATAGAGCGCTTCTGTCAATTGTCTACGGCCGAACGCTGCTTGTCGATGGTGAGTTCTCAGATAAATCTTAGGGTAGAGTGAAATTTTTTGCTTATTATTATAGTGAGAAAAATTTGTTGGCAAATCAAGTGATTTATCATTATATATATTGTGCGCATAGTACGGCGTCCTTGATTTGGTTCGGTTATATATATATTAGTTCTGTACTATGAGCACTCATTTATTAGTAAATAAGTGAAAATGTACTAGTGTAGCCCGGATAAATGAGGTGATTCTACATACTAACCTTTATACGTAAAATTTTATAAATAATAGTAGCGTAATGTTTCTAAATAATAGTGAATTAATCGAACTCAGTAAGTTAGATCATAACTTCCGAGATGTACTTCTTATTTTGAGTGGAGAGTAGTTCAGGATCAGACTAGTATGTAGTAATTAGCTCCTGAACATATTGTATATATACGGCAGACCCTGAGTTATGTACTGCTGTTCAGATGTCACATGGGAGTAGATAGCCTGAGATGATTAGTAGTTATTAATAATGCTCTTATATTATAAGTTATGAAGAACTGCAGATGGATATTGTTGCGTGGAAACAGAGAAGTCGTGTGAGTATCTGTTAGGCGCACGCTTCATTGCAGAGGCTGCGTGTTTTTGTACTGTTTGGTGGGGGGGATTTGGAACACTTTCAGATCTATATGACTGGCTTGACACCCTTACGTCAAGCAGCGGTAGATTATGCCAGAACGGAGGTACCAGCACTTATCGTGAGACTTCAACACACTTGAGGTATTAAGATGTTTCCAAGGCGGTGAAGTGAATCAAGGCAGCGGGATTGATGCATGACTGACTTTCAGATGGTCTAGTAATAGGTTTTGTGTGGGTGGTCACAGGCGGATTAGTGTGTCTAGAATGATGAAGGAAGGCGCTTGCTTGGTAAACATAATGTGTTAACTAGATAAACCGGGCGACGAGAGGATTAGAACAACACTTGTCTAGTGTGTAAGCTGATGCTACAGTCGTACAGTGTCGCGTAAGCGTGGTGATCTGTACGATCTACTTGTGAAGTCGAGGAATGCTCATCAGTATATAATTGCGGCAGTTTACTCAGTGGAGTGACCCAGAGACATCATATTGAGTGGCAGGCAGTGCTAGAGCGAGGTTAATAAGAATACTTGAATTGTGACTCGCTATAGGATTGGCGATTGCTCTGGCGTATGAACCGATTGCCTGGGAGCTCACAACCAGTAAGAACTCTTGAAGGATGGTAACGAAATCGTCTTACACGTACGGAGGTGTTACATATTCTCACGATAGAATTTATGGGATTGTAATGGTTGTTAGTCTCGTTAGTCGGTTGTGTCTCAACATCCACAGTAGAATGTGAATAGCCTCCTGGATTTCATAGATACACGTCCGGATTCGCCATCCAGAGGGTGGAGTAGAAAGGGTGTAGTGAAGTCAGTTCGTTGGGTCTTGACGCCAGTTATCTCATTAGCTATCATTAGCTGAACGAGACGAGATCACTTGATGTTGGAATGAGGTAGGTTTGAGGTCACTTGCGGGTAGTGAGAATAGTATTCTTTGTGTCGGTCGTGTTATTTGAGTTGACTGTTCCCAGTGTATGGCGCGTGCTTATGTGTGGTAATTGCTGATTGCTCTGTCAAGCCATGTAGTTGATGGTGGTCGAGCAGTTGACTATCATGTATTCCACACAACAAGCACGCACCCAAGACAAATACATATATATGATGTAGGTAGGGTGGCCCAGAGAAGTTATAAACTATTCTGTGGTTCAAAATTACTAATCAGAGTTTTCACAAGCAGTGGATATATCGATGAGCGGTTGAAAAATACTTACCGAATGCTTATTTTATTTATGTGAGTCTGATTGTTATGCTTATGTGAGTTATGCTTATTGTTATGCTTATGTGAATTATGCTTATTGTTATGCTTATCGTGAGCTACCTTAAAGCGTGCAATGATGAAAATTTTTTTCGTTTATTATATTTAGCATAATTAGTTGTTCAAAACATGTTGTGCCATGTTTGACGTATAGCTTGTATTGTACTATTGTAAACCGAGTCACCCGAGATGAGTAGTAGCTACTGCAGAGGGTTTATTGAGCCTATTCTAGCGTAATTTTATTAGGAGATCACTTACTATATAATCAAAAAAATCCGTACAGAACTAAATCTATTGTGAAAGAGAGGGGTAATCTTTGATAGATAAACTATAATTTATATATATATATATTTAGGCATATTTTTTTTATTTTAGGATAAATAATATGACAAACAAAAAAACTTTTCTTGAATTGGAGTGGAGGATGATGATTATAGATATATTTGAGAGTTTTTTAATCGAGATAATCTAAATCCGCGTTTCTTTGTTTAAAATTTATATAATATCTTAAAAGAAATTGAATTAGATAAATGTTTGAGGAAACTTAGCCATTTAGATCAGACAATTTATATTATGAATTAAGTTGCGTAAATTAAAGATAATGAGATATAATATTGATATTTTATTTTCTATTTTGTGATTTCATCTTGCATCTAGTTCCTAGGTTCATGATATTAAATATAATCATTTTTTTAGTAGGAGTAGAACATTATAAATATGATCGAGGTCAGGGCGTTCTTCTGAAGCTGGTTTACTGGTATATAATTTGTTGTCATAATATTATGGTCATCAGCAAGGAAATTGCTGAGTTGTGTCACAGTTTGGAGAAGTGCTGTATATACCTACAAGGAAGGAATTCATCGTAATTTTTCTTTATTAGTTGGTGATGTTGTGCATGACTTCTGATCGATAGCTCGCTCAACATCGTCTCTTATTATATATGTTATACTTTGTGATTGGTTTTGTGTTGTGCTTAGTCATTTTGATGTGTGAGAGTTATGAGAGATTTTCCATGGTGTGTAATAAAGATAAGTGTACTTTTGTGTTTTTGTGGATTCCTATCTTGTGATGTTAATAAAGTCTATATATTTGTGGGGTGGAGTGCCGAGCATAAATTTCACATACGACACTGTGCATAACTTTTGTCAAACGACATCTGCGCTGTCAGAGGGAACTTTTTTCTAGGTGGAAGTCATGTTGGTGTGTTTTTTCTATTTTTTTGAGTGTTTACACTACACTACTCCTGTTTTCCTTTGATGACATTATTTAAAATTTAGCTAGTGCAATATGCTCTTAAACAATGTACTGTTATATAGGTTTGGTATGCATCTTTGTTTATTGTTGTTAATGTTTATTATTTTAAGTATCGGTCATGTATGTTTTATGTGTATTGTGTTGAAAGGTATTTTAAATCATTTGTGGTTATTTCTATGCTTTTTTGTAAGTTCTTTGACTATAAATCATGTAATGGGGATATATTTTTGAGATTTTTTGAAAGGTGGTTTTTTTAGAATTACCTGTTTCTTGATGTAAGTGGTGCAAGGAGGGCAGTTATTTGAATAGCCTCGTATGGATAGTACGTAGCACTGATCATTTTAGTGTATGCTTTTATACTCTCTATATGCAGTAAAATACCTAAACACAATTAACTCACTATCTGTATATACATCCCAGTGATATAATTCTGAATCATCTCACATCATATCATTAAAGTACTCATTCTATATACTAAATAACCTACCATAATTATATACTATTCATATATTAAACATACAAGTACATACAGAAACATACATGACTTACGCATTAAAAGTAATAATTACATGAAATAGCCTTTCTTAATGTATATTAATATTATAACTGCTTTACTCAACTATCATAACCGCTGTCTGGAGATTACACAATGGAAAATATTTCACAGTTATTATAAACAATAATTATGGCAAATATCAAACTACTATTCTAATATACAAAATAATTAGTATTTTTGTGGGATAGTATAACGCTATAATGTTTATCAAGAAAAATTTAATGAGTATAAAAATATAATACAGTTTCATGAAGGTGTATATGATGTTCGAAAATAAGGTCCATTAAGTTATAACGAAAGCTTGCATATTAAAAATTTTTAATATAGTTTTTTAATTAAATTTTAATAGTGTATTTATAAAATATGTGTCTTGTCACCGTAAATTAACCTTAAGAGCAATATTAGGGATCTTATAACAAAATAAGTATTTATAAGAGATATTTGGGTTATCCATAGTCTTTGGTATTTAATTACTAAGTGATATATATTATATTTTATATTATTTATATATATATATATATTATATTATATTAAATATATATTTATTTATATTTTATTTATTTAATTATCATATATATATATTATATATAATATATATATATATATATATAATATAATATTTATATAATATTAATTTTTGTTATATTGTTATTATTTATATTATATATATTTTATATATGATCATTTTATATATTAGTTATATATTATATATATATATTATTAATATTAATTTTTATTATAATATATCATTATTAGCTGGGCATTGTCCTCAGCAACGATATTTTGGCAATTTAAATTTCGTCTATATCGGCTACGCCGTCACTAATATAATTACAATTTCTTAATAATGTACCGTAGTCGTAAGCCTGATTATATTTATTTTATTTTTTATTAATATTGTTCGTAGACAAAGCCAACGATAACGCACTGACTAATTTTTTTTCAGCGGCTATCTAAGTTTCGGCTTAATGTAGTTAATTAATTTTTTAATTTAATTAAGTGATAACCCTAACTTATCGTTCTTCCCCTGAATGACTAAGTTAAACTTTCGTAAAAACGGGTATTTTAATATTGGATATATGACAGTGACCTACTGAAATGTAATGTGATTAATGTGTGGTAAATAATATTTTTTCAGTCTCATATGTTATATTACATAATATATCTGTAAATAAGATATGTGTCAAAAGCTAAAATAGAAGATAAGATTTGTATAGCAAACCTTGTTTATTAAACACTAGCAGTTTTTTATTACAAAATTCCTTTGTGATATGTTGTCTCCGAGTTCATTGAATTATTTTATTATTAATTAATTATGAGTATTATTTATTAGTAAACCGCTAATTTATTTAAGTAATAATTATTTATTAATACTAATTTACTGTATTAGTTAATTTTTTTTAATAGTTTATTTTTAAGAATGATTAATTACTAGTTAAATATATTAATATTTATTTATAGGTTTTTACATCATTGAATTAATGAGTGAGTCTAAGGTAGGTATATAGTTTTAGGGTTATATAATGGTTAGGTAGTAGCTTATATACGGTACGTGTACAGTTACTCGTCGGTTTTATATTATGAATATATTAATGTTATATTATGAGTATATTCTTATTGGTATTATATTATTATTTATATTATTATTTATATTATTTATCTTTATATATTTATATGTTCAGAGGCAAATCCTGCGAATGCTTTTGGCATGGGCTTTGCTTATTTATTATTGTTTTGTAACTTATTTGGTGAGTATATATTTTTCTATTATTTATATATATTTCCTTAAATTTATAATTGCCCAATATAATATAGTATACGCTAATATTTATGACTGATACATTCTTGTATTACTTAGTATAATCTATGACTCGCGTATCGTGAGGTCGGTCGGCTCCGTGCTATAACCGTGTCATAATATACCTATATATACGGCTTATACCGTACTTGGTATTCCTTGCTACTCGTTATTTATTGTCCTATACCTTATCTTTATGGTACTTCTTTATTTTACCTCCCTTATTTCTATAACTTACTTATCAGCTACGGCCTGGCTGCTACCCGCTCCGTATACATACGTATTTCTCCTTTTATGTCTACCTACCCTTCTTTTTCGTATCATCTATATTTATATTTCCTCATATACTATTTTTTGCTGTATTTTCTACTATATCCTGCACTCTAGGTATCGAGTAGCTCGTGACTCCGTAGTTTCGCTAATGGCTCGGTCTGAGATTTATGTTTTAATGTTCATACTAGTATGTTCCAATCGAAATTTAATATGCTTAGAACATCTGTATAAAGTATAAACATAACAAGATCAAATCTTATTATAAATAATTAAATTAAATGTGTGTCACCTATAGTATGATGATTTGATTACTAGCAGGTTCTTATGGACGCAATTAGTTGGAGTCTGCATGCGAGTTATTTACGCACTCTTAGCTAGCGAGTGAGAGGTTAATTGATTACCCAGTTTCCGTGTGAATATGAGCCAGGTGTTGAGGAGTGAGCGTAACAGAGAATATATAGTACTGTGATATTTAACATGTCTCATGTTCAATTGGTATTGAGTCCTTGCGGATTGTCGCAGTGTTAGAAGATGGATTTCATAATTACCATGGTAATATAACACACGCAAGACGCGTCGGCACGTATGGTATGATCCGAGTACATCACAGACCGTTCAGGCATAAGCCTAGTGTTGATTCGGAGAGAGCTCCTGCTCCTGCTTACATTGAGGAGGTAGGAGGTTATATACTAGTGATGCCTCACTGCTAGTGGACTACGGTTTTGCCCACCGACTAATGAAAAATTGTGTGCCGACTAAAGACTAAAGACTAAAGAAAGCTATCTTTTGATCACTATACATATTGAGTTTAATTTCAGACCTATGAAGGTAACATTATGGTGACTAAATACTTTATTAACATACAACATGTCACTCTGTCAAAATCTTAACTCTTTTTGTGTGCTTGGGCAGAATTTCTTTTCGACGATGTTGAACTAGCTTCTGAGAGGGCTTATGAAGATTCGGGACACAATAAGTGTTTCTGCCCTCATTGTTGAAATATGACAATTATTGCATAACTATATTACGTGTTATATTTTTAATTTTTCATGTTCTCTCACTCTCATCATCTCTTTTGTGAGAGAGTTCTCATTGTGTGACGCGACTGCTCGGCATGGATGACGAGAGGTGTTCGGCATCTGGGCGGGCTCGGCTCGGTGCTCTTCCCGTGTTTGAAGAGTCTCTCACACGAGTCATACTGCGCAGCTTTTTGTGTCTCGAGTGTAATGTACACTCACTCGCCTGCTTGTTTTGGGCATCTATTTTCTGTCAAAACAGGGAAGCAAGGGCTACAGCTTTCACTACAGATACTCTCTAGATTGCTCCCCATAAATTGCAAGCATTACAAGCACCACTGTAAGTTTAAAATAAAGTCTTATGTTGAATTCAATATCACAGTGTGGTAAGGGTAAGCATTACCTACACAACTAAATTAGTAACCTTGTGCGCTGTTGCACTCAAGTTTCTTATTTTTGTAGTGGTTTTCAAGATTTATAACTATCTTTCATCTAGAATGTATTTTAGATACTATATCACTCATATATGCTCTTTATAACACAGACTCCGGGGATGAAAGATTTCAAAGATAACTTCTGTAACTCTCAACGGCTAGTTCTGCGTTTATTGTGGCTTCTGTGGTGAGGTAGGGTACCCTCCAGAGGAGTCTGCATCTATATTTGAGGAGCCTTGTTTCTTCTCCTCACCTCTCTGCAACACTCGTTCAGAGCAGTGAAGTAGCTTAGCATACGTCGCGGCGCTCCAGTTCAAGGGAGAGTGAGTCTCGCAAGCGTCAGATGTCTCTGGATGAGGCTTCAGGTCAAAGTTCAGCCAGCAGAGAGCATGACAAGGTTACACCAGGTGAAAAAAATCAGAAACATAATATTAGTTATTTTAATTGTTTATTTTTAATTTGTGACATATATTTGGTTTTATTATTTTAATAGGTATATGAGGCGGCTTTCAGCGTCTCTTCCAGTGCTTTAGAAAATGAGTGTGTTATTTAAAAAATTTGAAGAGGAGGTATTAGTTGACTCTACGATGTAATCCGTAGGTCTTTCGTGTCTCTTATATTTATCTATTTATGGAGAGATATGGTGTGTCATCGCTGGGGGTTCTATTGTGAGAAATTGAGTGCACTGGATTTAGCTGATAGTCTTACATTGTTCGTATAGGAGTATGTTTTTTTGTGAGACTCTCTGATTGAGTTTCTCCGAGTCTTCATTGACGACCATGGGTTTCAGAGGATTGTACTTTTGTTATATCAAGGATATTGAAAAAGCTGATGCAAAAAAGGGGAAGATTCTTACACTGTACTTGAGTAGGTTATCTAACCTCTTCATCAGCAGAGTTTGGGTGGTTTCACTCGCCGATCAGTGTGTATCCGGAACCCACGGATTATTTGCTCTTTCTTAGGTTGAATGTTTACGATTCATCATTGGATTGACTATGGGGGATTACTCCTCTCAAATATGTGCCGATCGTTTCACTTTGGGCTGGTCGGAGTTGGAGGGTGTATATAGTAGTGTCACAATTTTGGATAATTGTTAGTTGTTGGTGCGCCTTTGTGAATATCAATGTAGGTGCGTCATCAAACTCCTCGAGGTTTTTGGAGAATGATTAGATTTGAGGTGTCAAATTTGGGGGGAGTCGGGAGATTTTATATTTTGTGAGAGTTTCCTTGCGGACTAATTTAATCAGATAGAATGTTTATTGTGTGTCTTTTAGTGGAAAGGGCGAGAGGTATGCTCACTCAGTTTTACTTGGGGAGATGTACTATCTTCACAGAGATGTCATTTCATTGTATGTTTGGAGTCTTTCCTTCACCCGTGGCTATGATTGGGTTTGTGGAAAGGTCGGAGCGCACTATACGGAGCAGAGATGGCAAGACAACTTTACTGTGTGCAGCCTTCTCACAGCTGCCTTATGGTGTTGGTGTGAGTGGTGGGTTCAGGTTTTTCTCCCCGTAGTGACCGGAGGAGAACCTTTCTCGTGGCTTATTGGACTCTGGACTTGATTAATCCTCGTTCTTGTTGATGATTGTGGATCTGCCAGGAGCGTACTCTGGAGTGGCTTGTTATGGGTGGACTAACTTTTTGCGCTAAGGTCTTGCCTCGCCTTCAACACCGGGGTCGCTGACAGGAGGGTGCTTTAGACAGGTTCAGGCGAGAAAACCTAGTGCTACGGAAATGCTATCTAATATAATATTTTATATTATATTCATTTTTAAAATAAAATTATTTTCAGATGGTCAATTTGTTTATTGTAATGATGTAACTTAATAGATGAGTTCGCGTTTGAGAGTGATGTGGCTTGAAGTTTGAGTATTGTTATGCTTATGTGTGTTTTCAGTTGCTCTCAGCAGGCCTCAGAGGCTCTGTGGGCGACAAATCAGATTGAGCTGAATATACATTGGGCATGGAAGCTAATGGGGTGGGTCTACGACAGTGGGATTGTGGAGAGGTGTATAAAGGCTAATGATCGCGAGGCCTCTGTGGGTGAAGGCCTCGAGAGAGGAAGGGTCTCTTCGGGCAGATGGTGTTTCCAGAGGGCGGGTGTCGGCGTCAGGATTCAGATTGAGGGTTGTGCGTGCCAAAAGGGAGAAAACTGAAGACTCCTGCGTGGTGACAGGAGGGTGGGTTCTAGTAGTTTGCTATTGAAAAAGAAATAGTTGCGTAAAAAGTTGGGTATGTATGCGAGGAGGAGGAGTGGTATTATAGGAGGCAAGGTTCAAGTTGTAGTAGGAAGGTTGTGTTTGGATAGGATAGTTTAGGAGTGAGGTAGAGGATTGATATATGTAGTTTATGTTCAGTGCAGTGACTGGGATAACTCCCATATAGTGAGAGTGTGTGGATGTGTCCTGTGTGGAGAGGCTTGGTTAAGGGTCGAAACCAAATGGATGCGATAGTGGGTACGAGCCAGATCTCTCATAGTTTTTTTGTGTATGTTCAGCAGTTCGTCAAGGTGGTTATGGTTCCCTCCTTCTTTCAGCGAGTAGGTGAGTATAGCTGTCTGCGAGGTAAATTTGGTTATGATATGTAATTATTTTAAAGTGCATTTTTTCTTTTTATTTTTTTATATTATTATTTTATTACTATAATTTTTTTTGTTATATAATATATAATCTTTCACTCCTTACATATAGCCGCAATATTTCTTCCCTCTCATTTTGCTCCCTTGTTCTGGTATACCTGTACCTATCGAACTCTCTCTCGCCTCTGCAACTACTCATAATGCGGCTTACTTTGTGTTTGCAGTATATTGATCAATTACTCTAGTGAAATATTTTATATCCATCGCGTTTTTTTTTCTCGGTGTCACCGACAGCTCAAACAGCTTCACATTTGCCTTATACACTTTTCTTATACATATACTGGTGTCTCTCCACTTCTTGATCCTCTAGCGATTGTTCTTTAGTATCTATTCTTATTTCAAGGATCCTCATTTATATTATGTTTTGCTATTGTTATCATTCTATTGCCTCCTTACCTGTCGCAAGACACGCTTCATGATAAACCTCGTTTCATGCTCTATCCAATCTCCTAACTGCCAGAGTCAGCTCTTGTGTTTCACCTCTGTGATTCTGTTTGCCTATTGCGTGTCTTTCTATGAGCGCGCTCGTATCTTCTTGTGATTTTGATTCGCTATTACTTTTCCTATACGATATTTTTGTATCCGCTTCTCGGGACTCCAGGTATTGTGGTGTGATTTATTAGATGTCCAATTATTATGCTTAGCGTTAATATTTCATACTTACTTATATTTTTCACCTTTGCGAGGTCATGAAATGCGATATGTATATTGTGCCTTCGATAGTACAAGTGCCTGTGGCAGATAGTTGTGTTATGATATGCTTCACGGGGGATTGAAACAAGGGCATAAGCATGCGCGATACACCACTGCTTGGTTTTTCGTTATTTTATCGTTTTTTTTTTTTTGGTTTTTATTGTATGATAGACACCCAAGTTTTTTTCGGTTATACATGGGTCCAACTTTGGTTGATTGAATGACCAGCCTTGAGGAGACAGAGTGAAAATTTTCTTGTGTGTGGTGATTGCGGGTTCTTATCTAACTGACTGGCAACTTCACTCAGTGGTCTATGAATGCGAGGTTTTGGACCATCCCTCTTTTCAGAATAGGGATTTCCTTGTATGTCTTTTACACAGTTATAATAATTATATTGTATGTAAATGTTGAATTAAAATTAAAAATAGAAAAATTAAAATTAAAGAGAGAATCAAAAAAGTATAATGCAAAATAAAAATTTACAAAAAAAAAAAAAGAGTTGAATAATAAATTAAATAAATAAACAATAAAAATATGAAAATAACAAAATAAAAAAATTAAAAGCGTAAGCCTAGAAAATAAGTTAAGAAAAATTGTTTTAAAATAGAGAGTGAAAAATTTAAAATTAATGATATATTTAGAAAAGTTAATGAATAAATAATAGAGCAAATTGATTAAAGTATATGCAATGTTAAATAGGAAGAAAAAAATGTATATTAGTTAAGTTATAAAAGAATGAGAATTTGAATTAAATTTAGTAACCTTAACATTTAGTAAAGACGGTTTATTTTGCAAGATCAATGAAATTGAGATATGGTAATGTTGAAGATAGTTATGTGAAGTATGTTGATTAAGAATGAACAATAACATACACACACACAACGGTGTAGCACATCCAACCACACACAACACCCACACACACACAACACCACACACACACAATATATGCTAACGTAAAAGTTTTCACATTAAATAAAGCAACATAGCATCACTGATTAAAAATAACCTTTTTAAATATCCAATGATATTTAACATTACATAGTAATTTAACAAAAATTTACACAACATTGTAAATTATATACTGATCATTGGATTACTCTAACGTAAAAAGTTTTCACATTAATAAAGATTACTAGCATCATCTGAACTAAGAAATAATGTAACAGCAAACCTAACATACCTTTAAACATGAATAGCGATCCACATAACAAAGTTCCTCACTTAAAAACAGTAAGTAACTATAAGCAAAACGTAACCTAGTCATACTTTTTTTTTTATTTCCAGCATATCTCAAACTATATCAACAAGAATAATGACATAACGCACACCAACCACACACCACCACTACACACACACAACACCACACACACCCAACACCACACAAATAAACAAGTATAAATGTAAATAAAGTTAGGAAATTAAAAAATTAAAAAATATTAAAAAATTAAAATTAAAAAAAAAAAATTAAACACATAGTAGATATTTGCAGGACTTACAATATAATATTTAGAAATCTAATTCAAATCAATTTACAATTAAAAAGCAAACTACTGGAAAAATAAACAATAAAAAAATATCGAATAAAAATAAAAAAGACAACGCTACAAGAAAATAAATTTAAAATAAAAAAACAAAAATGAAATTAAAAATTAAAATTAAAATTAAACCAAAGTATAAATGATAAATAAAACTTATAAAAATAGTAAACAGTATATGCATGTTCAACTTAGGAAAAAAAAATTAATATAGTTAACGTTTATTAAAAAGAAATGAAATTCCATTGTTATTGTTTGTCTATACCATTTCTACAAGCCCTTCTTATCTTTGCAGGATGCAATTTTCGTCCGCGTTATTAGCATCTGCAGTTAATGAATATTCATGTGACGCCGTGTAATGAACTAAGAATATGACACTCCAATACCACAACCATACCACACAGGTCCGCCACACACACCACACACATAACCTACACACCATAAAAACACAACACCATAGAAATATATGCTAACGTAACAAAGTTTTCCATTAATAAAGCTAACATAGCATCACCTGACTAAAAATAAATGTACAACGACAAATAAAGCTAAGGAATAATGCTAGCATTACAGTCCCACACTTGAAAACCACTACCTCAACAACTCAAAAGTAACTTTTTTCTACTTTGCGTGCATGTTTTTAACATATAATGTTAATTACTCATTGCCATCGAAAGTACTCAACAATTATTAATGGTACTTCATCAAAGGGTAATCGTTTCGAGTATAACATCAATTGACCTATGAATAAGCATACTTAGCATAAGTTAGGAAACCTAACATTACTCAATCAAAACTTGACTGGCTACGGTTTTCTAACACATGTTTTCGTCAGTTTAACATAAATAGTAATTTTACAAAACTCATCATTTCTCTAAATCATGTTTATTTTCCACATTGTCATAGTTAATATTTATACATATACGTACCTAACTACGATAACAGTTTTCCATTAATAACAGAGTATTAGCACCACTTCTACCGTGAGAAACCAGAAGGATGCGCCTTGAAAGGGTGTGAAATCCTGCGAGGGGGGGGATCACCCCGAAGGGTGTAAGCGGGCTTAAGGCCTCTAGCTTGGGCTGAGGCTTACCTCTTAGGAGGGGATAAGCCCGCTACAGCAGTTTATCGTGCTTAAGGTGCTTTAGGTTTGTCGTGTACATTATATTTTAGTTCAGTGATGCTATGTGAGCTTTTTTGAGTTAAAACTTTGTTACTTAGCAATGATATTCTATGTGTGTGTTGTGTGTTTATGTGTGATGGTGTAGGTTGTATGTGTGGGTGTGTTGTGCGTGTGTGTGTGTGTATGTGTGTTGTATGGGTGAGTGTTGTATTTATTCTTAGTGTTCATTACAACTACTGTTCACATATGATTTCTGTTCTACATGTACATTCGAATTGCTTGCATCTTGGCAAATAAACGTTTTTTTTCTAAAGTTGAGACTACATTATAATTTTCAAAATCTCATTCTTTTTATAAACTTAACTAATTAATTTTTTTTTTTCTAGTTGAAAACATTTATATTTTTCTTTTTTTTATAAGTTTTTATTTTCATTTATTATTTGTGTTTAATTTTTTATTTTAATCTTAATTTTTTGTTTTTTCATTTTTAAATTTTTATTTTTTTTATTTTTTTATTTTTATTTTTTAATTTTTTTTATTTGTTAATTTTTTTATTTGTTTTTAATCGTCATTTTTTAATTTTTACTAATTCTCTACTTTAAATGTCTTCTGCAAAGTTATGTTTTGGTAAGTTTTATTTTGACATTTACACTTTGTGCTTATTTTTTTTTGTTATTTTACTTTGAATGTTTAATTTTTATTTTTCTAAATCGATTTTAATTTTATATTTTTATTTGTACGTATCGCGTGTGTGTGTGTGTGTGTTGTGAGTGTGTGTGTTGTGTGGTGTGTGTGTGTGTTGTGTGTGTTGTGTGTGTATGTCAATTTATTCCTTATTTAGAGAATGCTTGAAAAAGAAAAACAAGTATGAATAGGTTACGTTTTGATGCAATGTTAGTTATTACTGTTGTTAAGGAGGGAACTTTGTTAATGTTACTGTGTATTCATGTTTTATGGTTGTGTCAGGTTTGTCGCTGTTACAATTATTTTCTTAGTTTTAAGATGAATGCTGTAATTTAAATTAATGTGATTTGTACGTTAGAGTATAATTAATGATCAGTATGATATTACACATGGTTGTGGTAATTTTTTGTTAAATGTTACTATGTTAATGTAAAATATCAGTGATATGTTAGAAAAGGTGTATTTTTAATTCATGTGACTCTATGTTAGCTTTATTAATTGTGAAAACTTTGTTAGTTAGCATTATATTCTTTCATGGTGTGTGTGTGTATGTGTGTGTATGTGTTGTGTGTGAGGTGTGTTTGTGTGTGTGTGTGTGTATGTGTGGTGTCATTATTCTTGGTATTACACTATGTTACATACTGATTCTGTTCTAAATGTACATATTTCAATAATTTACATTGCTTTTGAAAGATAGTGTTTCTAAAACGTTGAAGAAACATTATATATTTCAATTCATTATCTTTTTATAATGTTAAACTTAATTAATTTTTTTCATAAGTTGAAACATGCATATAATGTTTTACTATTTTCTTTTATAAGTTTTTATTTGCCTTTAGACTGTCGTGTTTAATTTTATTATTTTGATTTTTGATTTGTTATTTTATTTCTAACTTTAGGTTGACTAAAGTTTTTTTTCATTTTTTTTTTTTTTTGTTATTTGTTTTATTTGTAATTTTTTGATATGTTACTTTTATTCTTTTTTTTTATATAAATCGTATTTTTCTAATTTTTTTTTTTTTTGTTAGTTTTATTTTGCAATATATATTTTAGTTTAATATTTTTTTTATTTTAATTTTTTAATTTTTTAAATTTTTTTTAATTTTTTATTTTCTAACTTTATTTTACATTTTAATTTGTTTAATTTTTTTATTTTATTTTTTTTATTTTTTTTTGTTTATTATTTCTATAATTTTAATTAAGTTATATTTTACATTTATACTTTCTGTTCGAACTTTTTTGAAACAAATTTTTTTGTTTATTATTTTTTTTGTTCTATGTTTTTTATATTTTTATTTTTTATATCTTTATATGTTATCATTTATTCTACATATTATCTTTCATGTAATAATTTACGTTTTGTGTGTGTTTGTGTTGTGTTGTGGTTTGTGTGTGTGTGTGTTGTGTGTGTGTTGTGTGTGTGTGCGTGTGTGTATGTTTTTTGTTAGTTGTGTAATGTTAAGATTCCTGAAAAAAAAAAAATGTGACTAGGTTACGTTTTTGGATGTAATGTTAGTTTCGCCACTGTTGTTAAGTGAGGATAACTTTGTTAATGTTGTCTGCTTATTGTGCTTAAGGTGGTGTCAGTTTGTCGTGTAAATTTTTTTCTTAAGTTCAGATGATGCTAAGTAATCTTTATTAATGTGAAACTTTGTTAGTCTATATTCGAATTATTATTTATTAAAGAATTTTGTTTTTATGTTAGTTTTATATCAAAATGATACTGGAAATGTCAATTGATAATCGATGAATAGATCAAATGGTCATGGAGGTCAGGAGGGTGGTTGATGGTGGTTTGATTTACTGATTTACTGCTTTAGGGTATTAAAACATGAAATTTTAGTAAAAATTTGACTTAATCAATAGATATAGATCACAGATGTCAGGAGGGAGGTTGGATAGTGGTTTGATTTAGTGATTTACTGCTTTAGGGTATTAAAACGTTACAATTTAGGAAAATTTGACCTTAATCAATAATAATAATCACAGATGTAATGTGTAGGTTGGGTAGTGTTTTGATTTAGTGATTTACTGCTTTAGGGTATGTAATATGCAAATTTGTAAGTTATAACATAAAAAGTGTAAAAAATTTATTTATTTATTTATTTTTTATTTATTTATTTATTGTTTATTTTTTTTTCTGATGGTTCTGAAACCATTATTTTCGAAATCTTCAGACGAAACCATTATATAAAGACACCAACATTGAATCATTACACACAAATATTTTATAACTCGGCACCGCAGCGGCTCCAGCCGGTGTCGGTAACGACTCTGAATCCTTCTCAGACTCCTCCTCCTTCCTCATCTTCTTCCTTCCTCTTTCCTTCCTTTCCTTTTTCTTTCCTCCTCCTTCCTCTGTTTTGCATTCATTGCATTTTTTTCTTTTTTCAGGAAGGGACCCTCCCTCCGGCGGTCCTGACTCCGAAGCCAAATCGACTCGACACGTCTCCGAATCGACTTCACTCGTTGCTCCGACTCAGACTCCTCCCAGTCCTTTCTCCAGTTCATCTTCCTATCGATCCATTTTTAATTTTTTAAGGGGTGGTGGTATGTGTGGCGCGCTGACGTAATCTTGTCTGCGACGAGATTACGTCATCACGTCGAGCCTAACTCTCGTTAGGCTTACTCAATCTCGGTTTTGGAAAGCCAAAGGGTTAAAGTGGTCGTGGGTACGCTCTCGGGTGGCCCCTCTTAATACATCCTACAAGTGAAATTTAACGGATTCGTCCTTATCCATATATAGATTATTCCAAGTTTGAGGCAAATATCTTTAATTTTTGAGAAAAGCTGTAGAGTCACTGGCTGATACTACAGCGATTATCGGAATGTTAATTATTGTATTATTTTCTTTCGATTACATTTTCAGTGCTAAATGCCAACCAGCACGTAGAAAGACGATTTAAAATCGATTTAGGGGTAATCGATCACGATAAATCGATGATTGAAACCGTCAAAAATGATCTATCGATTTAAACCTTCTAGGAACCAAAAAGCCTCCTTTGAGGGGCTCCGCTCCCCTTTTGGGGCTTAATCCTTGAGTTCATGCTCAAAACCTCGGAAGTCGGTCTTCTAATTGGTCTCACCGACCTTGAAAACCTTAACCTTGACAGTCAACCTTGAAAAACCAATGTTCAAAATGTTGCTTGAAACATTTGCAACATTGGCTTTGTAACATTCTGGTGTGACTTGGCTGT
>JABUQX010066352.1:77500-95648 GCA_015478945.1 Trachelipus rathkii
AAATCGTTTCTCTAGAGCACTCAGAATCGTGTTTCTGCGCATAGTTTCCGATCTGGTCCATGAAGCTTATTCAGCAAAAAAAGTTTAAGGGCCGGGTTTTAGCCCTGTCGCCTAGACCTTGTTGAAGAAAGAAGAAAGTCTTCATATTTCCTATTCGTCAAAAATTCGTTCTTCTTATAATGAAGAACGAAAATAGCAGAAAAATGAAAATATGGTAGAACAGAATATATATATATATATATATATATATATATTATATATATTTATTTTATATATATTATTATATATATATATATTATATATATTATATATATATTATTATATATATTACGTATTATATATATAATATAGTATATATATATCTAAATTAAAGGTAAAGGTTATTATATATCTTCAATAAATACATTTATTGTATATATAAACCTACGATATATAATATATATATTATCTATTTATTTATTTATTTATTTATTTATTTATTTATTTATTTATTTATTTATTTTTTATTTATTTATTTATTTATTTATTTATTTATTTTTTATTATATATATATATTATATATATATTCTTATATATAATTATATATTTATATATATATATTATATATATATATATTATATATTATTAATATATATATATTATATATTATATATTATTATATATATATATTAATTTATAATATTTATTATATTATTATATATATATATATATATATATATATATATATATATATATAATATAATATATATAATCATATATATATATATATTATATGCAGAAAAATTCATGGGAGTGGGGTTAGGATAGCATAATATATCTACAGTGTACATAAACATGAAATAAACATGGGTGGACATATTTTACGAATAAAGAATTCATATTTTAAATTAAGCATTTAATAAAAGGTTCGTATTGCTATTCTGAAAAGGAAAATGCCTAGCCCGTGCTTGAGCTCTTTCTAATACTTATTAGCATGGTATTTATATCGAGCTTTTTTATTTCTTGAGCTACAGACCCGAGCTTGGTGTGGAAAAAGGTGTAATGGATGATGCCGAGTCGAATACCGCTATTTCCGAGCGGCTCGTTTCAGCCGTTACGGTTTTAGAAAACATCAACAGCCGTTTTGCGGAGGAGTCATACCACTTCACCAAAAACATATAATGAAGGATTTCAAACAGAGGTCAAACGTCCCGAAAATAGGATTGTCAGGGTTACTTTCCTGAACGCCCGAGTCCCCATGGCCCTAGAGTGGGGTACTCTGTTTGGTTCCAAATGAAGCAATGTTAGACCTATGAGACATACTCTAGCAATGGGTGTGCTATGGACATTGTATTCCTTTCAAATTTGGCTTCCGTTCTTTATATGAGTTAACTCCGTTGTAGGCGATGTTTCATGTCGCTACGCCCATGGGGGAAAGGGGTGGTGCCCCCAAATCCTTAAAAATGGACTTAGAAGGCTGAAATTTGGTGAGCGTATAGAAGAGCATGTATGAAATAGAATGCCTATGTTAAATTAAGTGTCAGAGCATATGGGCCGAAGCCGGAGCTATTGGCGGCGGAGCCAGACTGGAATTCTGTCTCCAGCATATCTACAGGTGAGTGAGATGTCTTTACCTATGTTTTTAACGGCGTAGAACTCATTTTTGAGGGTTTCAGAACCCCCAAATAAGTTTGAGGGTCCCATAGGAAGGGTCACCTTTGAAAAGAGAAGAAAGCAAAGAAGAAGACGATGGAAGATGGAGGAAGGAAAAAGAAGAAGGAAAAAGAAGTCTCATATAACGAATCAAATGGATGTTTGTAGGTGGTGGTACCGACACCGGTGCGGGGACGATGCGGTGACATATACTTAGCACGTTGATATTAGTGTCCATATATAGATTTTCAATGACGTAGAACACGAATAACATAGTTTCAGTACTATTAAAGGAGTCTGAGGACCCCTTCATAGGGTTTCCTTCTGAAAAAAAGAAGAAAAGCTGATAGGAAGACGAAGTAAGTTGAATGATGGTTTCAACTCTCTAAAGGATCTTTTGAAGGCCAGGGTGAACGCGAAGATGTCAGCGCCCGCAGGCATGCTCTGGTGCGGAAACGACGCGTGCGCCCTCAGACGCAATATTACCGCGCAAACACAAAAATATTTCGTAGTTGCGACGTTAATGTAAATTTTTTTTTAAAAAAAATGATTAAACCACTTTGTATTTTTCTTTTAATAAAATTAGAACAGAACAAAAAAGTTAATTGCAGGAATGCAGCTTCGGAGGCCGAATAACGTTCAACACTTAAACATTTTAATATTATTTATAGGCGAAACACACCTTTGGCTTCACTGTTAAAGTTTTTTAAAATAAAAAACATGTTTTCGATACGACGCGAGACACTGAGCTATACTCAATAAGACTGGTTAGCTATCAGATAGCCCAGAGAGGCCCTTCCCCTCTCTCCGGTTATGCGCTTTGTCCTTACAGCTTTTATTGCCTTATTGACTTATGGGGCTTTACTGTTTCAATTCCTGTCTGAAGCACACATTTTGGTAAAAATAATAACTCAATATAATGTTTTTTTATTAAAACTTTGGAATGTTTCTTCCCAACACACAAAGTTAATTTATATAGGAAAATATTATAATATAAGATATAATATAATATTATTATATACAATGTGTTACCAACAAAAGTTCAAATATTGAGATATATAATTAATTTATATATATATATAATATTATAGCGTTACTAGTATTATTATATATAGTAGCATTGTTTATATATATGAATAATATGTCTTCATAATATTATATATATGTGGCGATATTTTTATTTTGACTATTAGATATATATATATATACTTACATATATATAGATATATATAATTAAATATATATATATATTTATATATATATATATATATAATATATAATTTTTTATTTAACTATACTTAGTATATATATATATACCACTATATATAAATAAGATATATATATTCTGTTATGTAGAGGATGTGAAAAAGTTTTTTTTACTCTAAAAAAAATTATTTTCGCAAATTATAGTTAAGACTTAGTAATTAAATATAACAATGCGTGGTACAATGCATAAATAAATTTCACCTCCTAATCCAATTCATTCTTCAGAGATTCTTGGTGGTATAATTTATAAGTAATCGATGTAGTTCTCTATATGATATCTCACTCTCTCTTGTATAGTTGTTAATTGTATCTTTGATTTCATTTTCCTTTTCTTTTGAACGTGTTCTTATATCAATGATCTTGATACGGTTTCAAACAGATACGTATCTTAGAGATGTAAATTATTTAGATGAATAGAGAGGGGAAATCTTAATATATTAAATCGATGTCACATTTCGGATAGGCTTAAATGTTTTATTTTCACATATTCGTGTCCAGAGAGTAATTTTTTCCTCTATATGCCCTCATCCTCAGCTCACTCAGGCACAATATTATAATATTTTTTATGTTATATTGAAGTTATGTAATCTCATGTCTGTCCCTCTTTCACAGCAGCTGATACTCGTAGTCGGTGACCATGGACATTATCTGATGTATATACAATACGCATTTTGGATGGGTCACATGGAGTATAAGGATGCCTAGTCGAAAAATCTGATTTGTAATTAAACGCATGTGGTATCGTAATGTGGTTTTTAAAATAAACCCCACACCTTTTGAAGTACTAATGTTATGTACCATAATTCAGCAGTCCCATAGACTACAACCTTTTTTAAATGTATTACAAAACACAGCTATGGGCTCCGAGGATCGGTTCTCAACTGAATATCATATTCACGGATTTGTATTCAGTCATCTTTAAATTCATGACGCAATAAGCATCAATTTTCCTGAAACTTTATCTTTGAGCTCTATATACAACGTGAAATTTCATGAAGCTTTAACTTTTTGCAGGTCCATATACACTTAACTCTTGATATATATATATATATATATATATATATATATATAATATATATATATAATAGTATATATACTGCGATATTTATATATATAATATATAATATAATATACTTATATTTAATATATATTTATAGATATTAGAGTTGTATATCTACTATTATTATAGTATAAGTAAGAAATACGTATATATAAAGACAAAAATTTTATTAGTTAGCATGCTATACATCACATATATATACAGTGATACTCAATTATATATATATTATAATACTCTTATTATAGTATTATTATATATAGTTATTTATATATAAATATGATTAACTAAGGTCAAGTGACTATTGTTATATATGCGTATATAATAGTAGGTATAAAATATATAATGATAGTATACTTTACTATATATAATTTATTTTACTATAGTCTCACTCAGCAGGTTTTAAGGGTAGTTAGATTCATTTGTCACTTTTTAAACGCGCATATATATTACTATTTAATTATGTATATTGTATATTAATGACTGTTGCACTATAGCACAAGAATTATATTAGCATCAAATATAGCTTTACAGAGTTCAATTAACACCACATTGTGCTTATAAACATAATGATGAATTAAGCACTTACAATAGACTCCGCAAAATTAAGTAAGAATGGTTGAGCAGGCGGTGAAGACATAATGCTTTTATATTATTAATTTACATTATTATATTTTAAAAAGATGATAGAAGATAATGGAATCACTTTCAATTAGGGAAGCTTGTCTAAATTATCCAAGAATCAACAGGGCAACAGCTGGCACAATTTTTCGACTATTTGAAACGAAATTTCAATGTTTCTCACTGTTGTAAATGTGACGAGGTGAAGTGTTTGAATACTGAACACTGCAGTATCCTTCGGTAGTCTACCACGCAAGAGAGTACACGTCAACAAATTTATTTTTATTGAGGCAAAATTCTTCATGTACAAACCTGACACGCATCTGTTCGTTTTAAAACA
Source organism: Trachelipus rathkii (assembly GCA_015478945.1). Lineage (NCBI taxonomy): Eukaryota > Metazoa > Arthropoda > Malacostraca > Isopoda > Trachelipodidae > Trachelipus > Trachelipus rathkii. Next base: position 82,417 of record JABUQX010066352.1, read on the forward strand.
GTTTTTAAAGTTGTCGTCTTCTTCATGCCTTATCCATCATCTTTAATAGTTAAAAACCACGTTGCGTACTCTGTCAATTTCATTGAGCTGAGGATGTTCCAGATAAACCAGGACAGTGATGGGTGATTGCATTCTTCCACAAAAGGAAAGACTTAACCCTAATGTTCCCTTTCTCAAAATGTTTGAATGATTAGCGTTACAAGCTGAAAGGTCTACTGTGAGACCGTAAGCATACAAATTACTAATCTTGGCGTATTTTTCAAGATCTATCTCTGTCCTGCTGTCATTGCATGAAACAGTATAAGCTATTAGATCGTAAAAAGGTAATGAACATAGAGATTGTGATCCATTGTACGACATTTCATAGTCCCGACCGTAAGGTTGACCATTTGCAAGTAGACTGATACCTCTAAGTCCAAAAGGGGCGAATTTATAGTGTGACTTTTTTTAATTCCCTGAGTACGCTTCATGTTCAATAATTCATATTATTACTTTCTGAGGTAGATTACCGTTCACAATGTTGGGGATATTGATACTCGATAATCCCTGTGTAAAATTAAACAACTTTGTTTCAGCTCGTTTGATAGGATACTTTGCTGTAGTGTTCAAAAGAGATTTTTGAATTTCCAAATGTCTCTGCGGCAATAATTTCACTTTTCTAACATAGAGATAGGCTTCTAACAACTTGTAAACAGGTTCAGGACAGCAGTAGCAGCAGGTTTACTTTTTATTTTAAGAACGAATTTAGGATTTGATCGGGTTATGCGAATTCTAGTATCTACAGCTGGTAGAATAAGTCTCTCTTGAGAGAAGATGTCACCATTTAAGCGTCCGTAAGATTAGTATGTGTTACTTGTGGCTTTACCCGCTTTATCTATATGTGCAGCCTTGTCTTTGAAACTATAAAAACCTCATGACTGGAGATGAGACTGTTTAGCATCGTCGGAATAATTTAATAAATGTTCTAAATAACTTCTATGAGGATAATTTGCAGCTGACGCAGCTAGTGAAGTTTCATTGAGATACACTTCAATCTGGTTAAAACTAGTGTACAGTAAATTGGATTCCGTGTATACTACGTGATCGTCGGATGAAGGAAGGTCGGTGCCATCAGGTTTCGTCAATTTCGTTTTCAGATATAAAAACACGTTGGATGGATCTAAACACTGATCCGAAGTGCCTGGTATATTGAATTCCAGAGGGACGTCCGTGTTGGCAATTGAGTGTATGTTGTTAATGCTGATGAAATTGGTCTCATTTACACTAATCTGGGTAGGGTTCATGGAGAAGAGAGTCTGGACTAGAAGGATGAAGGAAATGCATCTTGCATGTATGAGTGCTGATCGTATAATGATCAGAGTTGGGATTTAGCTTTTCTTATATGCAGCTGTAGGATGATGCTATTTATGTAAAAGATGCCAGTTAGTAATTAAATAGCAAACGCAACAATGCATTTTTCTTTAGAGGTCTTTTAGCCCTAAACTTTTTCTTTGCGCATAATATCTAGCGTCCTTTGCCTTGACCCGTCATCTTGCGTCTTATTAGGGCTTAACATCATCCAACAACATTTCATCTGAAATGCATCTGCATAAAAAACATTCTTGTGCTATAACGTGCTGTATGTAAAGGACTCTATCGCTTCAGAGAGGGTTGATTAGGCTTCCATTTGCTATATCTTGTATAATACTCGCATCACTGTTCTCATAAGAACCTTTATATCACGCTATAATAAATTTACTACTGCTCCTCATGCTCTAATAGATGCAGCAGTGTTTTCATTCCATATTTGGTATATCTTGAGCCATCAATATAGCTTCCCTTTTGAGAGTAATTTTGTTTCCCTATGACATACCAATTGTCACTATACACGCTATATAATGAAACGGAGAGACTTATGTCTTACACAACTTCTTTACCACTGAGAGTCAAGGGTAAGATAATGAATGCAATAATAAAACTGACTACTACATCACTTATATATAATCTTATATTTACACCCCCTTATTTCTCAGAAGAGTTTCTAGGCAGCATATAGGATATTTAGCTCACTATCTAGTTAAAAAAAAATAGTACCAATCTAAATATATATGTAATTAAAGAAAGTTTAAATGCAAAATAAACGCAGAGTGCAAGTCTGAGCTACTCACTCTAATATGATTCTTAAACACAATAAGAGTTCTGTCCTGTGAAATCGCGGAATATCATGGTATACCTGCCTTCGACACGTGCCCTTTGATTATGCTCGCCTATGTTATGCACGACGCCCAACATAGAAGAACAGACTCCAAGCAGTGTGTATTATAATAGAACATATCGGGAAAACACAAGATTATAACTTTACCCTTTTTAAGGAAACAACATCCTTAAATGAAAGAGGGGTAATTTATAGTTGAGATCGCTAACATAATTGATTTCAGGCTATTAGCTAGGGAATTGTAAAATGTATTCACTATCTATATCCTTGCAACAATCTCTGAAGTAACGGACACACAAATTTAACATACTAAATTATATAAGTGTTAGATGTGATTGTTATCCCATTTATGGGTAACATAGTGTCTTACCCGCATCTGTTCGAGTTCACACTTCTTTCACAGCTGTTCATTGAGCCCAAACAGCGTGAAATTTCTTTATAGAGTGATTCTTAGATTACCGGTGTCATCACGGTGACGAAAAAGGAATACTCTAATGGCAGAGGTTCGCATCCGCTAGATCCACTAAATAACAAGTCCGATTGCCCATAATGATAAACACATCATGCTCTTCAAGTTTGCACCTTCACAGATTCCACGTTGTATATCTTAGGAAAGTGATTAAAACCCTGTCGTCCATCAATTAGGGGGTTACTAGTGATCGTAGAAATATTTAAATACTTACCATCAGTGCATGTATACTTGTTGCGAGAGAGATTTGGTGTGTTTAAATTAACTATGAATAAATCGGTTCTACAGAATCTTGAATAGTATCCCGCATTGTTATAGGCACATAATTGATCACCACTATAAACATTAGTTTCTTTATCTTGATTTAAACCTGCGTCTGTCTTGTATAAATTTCATGAGTAGACTGTATAATATTTAAATAAATAAAAATTGATATACATGAATCTACACTGTCTATACTATATTTTCCTAGATGACGTGTCATGAGGGTGAGGATTTTCGACATATTGGTCCGTCTAAAATAAAATGATCATCGACATAACCCCTAAAACATTCATAAATACCACTTTCTCTCTCACGCAAGCTATATGTTAAGAGTTAATAGATAACTCGGCTATTGTAAAATCTGCAGACTTTATACTCAGATATAGAATTCCATTGATAGCCGAAGATGGTGCAGAGTATAAAATTATGAAATGCAAAAACTCTCCTGGTTATCAATAGACAACTGATTGAATATAGATTTCTTGATTTCGTTAGCTTTTAATATATATGAAATTTAAACTTATTGAATCAGGGTAGACTCACCCATATTATCTAACCATAGACACTATATAGTTTTCTTTTTTAGCCCTTACCTTTATGAAGCTAGATATAAGTTTTTTATTTTATATACATTACTTCTCAGGATCGAAGCGTATTTTCTGTGTAAATTCTGTTTATAAAATGTTTCTCACTCCTATTTTATGGATTCTCCATCTAAGCCTTTGAGATAATATAATTTCAGCTCCTCAACAGGAAATTATCCCTTATACTATTACTTTAAAAACTTCTCTAAAAGATCACCAAGCTTCGCATCCTTTTTCTAAACCTGTCCATCATCTTTCGAACTCTTTACATAATCATTCACGTTATGTCCTGTTTTTAATCTTTATTTTTTCCACTCCTTTGGTACATTCCGATGGCTCTCGCTTTAAAACTTTAGCTTTTTCTAAATTTAATAGCTCCCTCTTTGTTCTATTTGGAAAGATCCTAGTTATATCTAAGATGATTTAGAATATCAATAGGTCAAATAGCAGATATGAGTCAAAGTCATAGTACTTAAAAAGTGGATTCAGTGTTGAGAATAGTATCTATAGCATTCGTAGTGTTCTTTGAGATCGAGCGCTCTCTGATATCTCTGCAATAGTCAGCTTTATGTCTACCAGTGATAATAATGTAATAAACATACCCTTAATTATTGTATTTCAGGAGTATATCATATTGAAGTTCTTGAACTGCTACCAGCCTATTGAAATTTTATCGCTTATATCCCTTAATCCCGATGCATATATATATCAGAGAATATTTGGTGGAGTATCTATTCATTCTAAACCTTTTTCAAATGTTCTGCTCAAGAGTCCGCAGTGCAAAGTGTAAGAGATTATGATTTTTTGATCTCTTGTAAGCTTTTAACTCTAAGTAAAAATAGATAATACACACTCAAAGTAAGTAAATTAAGTAATGGTAATGAAACCCATCAATTTATAACGATCTGTGATTTTTTCAATGAATTTCAGTTAAATCTATATCTATCCACACATTTATTGATGATATGATGAGGACTCTATTGATATTTTCGGGTGGGGATATTTTTCGACGGCAGGTTTTGATTCATCGTAAATTAAATTGCCTCTTCTCAGCCCTCTAAATAGTACAAGATGCTTTTTGGGTTTGGGGGATAGCTCAGTAGGGTCTAAATGCAGTTGCGGTTTTCTTGTTCCCCTCATTCGTCAGAATCAAGCTCTTAGGTTCAGTCCCGGGAGGAGGCAGTAAAATTCTATTTATCTCCTATTCCCTTATTGTTTCTTATTGTTTAAGATACTCTTTATATTAAAATATAATTTGCCACTATGAAATATTTAACAATCTACAAATTATTAAGAAACGAGGGATAGGAAAGGTTTGGAATCATTATTTGGTGATGGTCGCCTGAGAAGTGGGCGCTCGTTCTTTAAAACATTGTTATTTCTTGAACCCATTTATTTTTGGGTTGGGGGATTGCTCAGTTGAGTCCATATCGGTGTAATATATCTGTCCTCAGTTTGCCGAAATGTTTTGTACACATATTATTATGAAAAATTGTATTATTTTTATAATTTGATATATATATATATATAATATATTTTATTATATATATATATATAATTATATTATATATTTTAATTATTATATATATAATTATATTATTATTATAATTAATTTATATAAGTTATTAATTATATTATATATTTATATTACATTTAATTTTTATTAATTATTGTATTTATATATAATATTATTACATTATATAATTATATTCTATTATATTATACACATTATTAATATTAAATTATATATTAATATATATATATATATTATTATATATATATAATATTATATATATATTTAATTATTATTATTATTATATAACTATAATTTATATTTTTATTATATTATATATTTATATTATATATAATTATTTAAATTATTTTATATATATAATTTATTATATTATATATATATTATATTAATATTATTAATATTATATATAATATTATATATTATATATTAATTTACGTATAAAGAATCTGCTAAATAGTAGCATATACAGAGAACAAGAGGAAAGAATGCTGCAGATGAAGCGAAGAGGAGGAAGGAAGGCGGAGAGATAACGGTGGAGAAATAATAATGAATAGTAAAAATAAAGTTAAAGTATCTAGTAAAATACTCCTCAGGGTGATGGATATGGAAGTGACTATGGAGGTTGGTTGAGTGGAGGGAGGAGGGAGCACTGATAGGATGTCATCAGTTTGATGGAACTCAAGTGTTGGTGTGAGATGAAAGGTGCCCAGGAATAATGTTTGGGTGACTAATATGCATAATAAATATACGTATTAATAATAAATAGGTATAAATAGAAGTATTGCAGATGAATCTGTTAAATAATTATAATAATGGCATTCACTGATTGGATATTCTCTGGCGAAAATATAATCGAAAGAATATTGAGATGAATGAAGAAAATGATGAGAGATAAGTAATGAGCCGAGAACTTTCGGGAGAGCAGTACGTGGTATAATTGATAAGAGGATAGAGGAACCGACGGCCCTCTTAATTACACACTTTGAGAATGGTCCTCGGGCGAAGATGCTGGAAATATAGTATAAGTAGAATTCTTTGAAAGTTTCAGTCGGAGTTTCTAGTGCACAGAAGGTCCATTTTGATTCGGTTTGCCCAGTGAAATAGCTTCTGGAGAAGCTATGGAGAGGGTATATTTATGGATGTAAGGTAGATTTTAAGATAAGGCTCAATAGAAAAGTTATGTATGAGATATTAGCTCAGTTGTTATGTTAACATGAATACTTGAAGTGCGAGAAACGATAGATGGTTTGAGGTGAAAAACAGGAGTCTCACACTCAGCGGACAGTGTTTTATCAATACTGCTGTTTATATTATATTTAGACGTGGTGAAAGCAAAGTGAAATAGAGAGACTATGGCGGCGATAGACTTTGAAGGGGACAATATGGCATATACGGACGAATCTGGTGCATGTTGGAGCGAGAGAGAGAGAAGACGATTCTATAACGGAGAGAGTGGTAGTTGTATTGCTCGTGAGGATGATTAGAGAAGGAAAGCAGGGATAAAGATGAAGCGTACAGAGAAGACAGGATAGAAACAAGTATTAACCTATAAGGAATTGAGGATGGTGATGAGTGATGTCTTATGGTGAGAGAGAGATGAGGTGGATAGGTCGGTAAAAGTAGCTGCAATTTATCCTACGTGATAAGGATGTTCAAACAGAAAGGAGGAAAGTGGAGGCAGAAATTACGCGAAAGACTCGGAAAAGTATGGGATTTAGTTTATGACACATGCTGGTATTTTTCTTTCCTCCTGTGTAAGAAGGATAGCACAGATACTGAGAAATAAGAAATATTATAAAAGTGAGTAATTTTTAACCACGACAAGTAATGCACAGCTGACGTCACATGACATTAGCCTGCTAATTCACGGAGCGGAAACAGGGACGAACGAACTGTGATATGTAGAGGTAGAATTAATACCATAGCGGTTTTAATGTGCGGGAGAACAATGAAGAATTATTATAAGATTAATTGATTGGGAAAGAGTAGGAGAGACAGAAATAATGAGAATGGCAAGTATATTAGAAAAGATAATTATGGGAGTTAGAAGATGAGCAGCTAGAAGATGGGAGAGGAAAAACAATTTTTGGGATATATTATTTTTGGGGGAGGGAAGATTGAGTAGAATGTGTGGGTAAGATTTAGACATTGTGAGATGTGTATGGCACAGCGAGAAAATGCGAAAAGAAGATGGGATATGGAACACCATAGAGGGCAGAAAGGTTCAAATTGAAGGGGAAGACGAAGAAGAGATGGGCGGAGTCGGTGTAGTGACTCTTCTGTGAAATGTATGTCAGCTACGTCAAATATTGAAGAAATGCTAAATAATTCAATGGAGAGAAAAGAGTTTAGAAGCAAGATTAAAGATGATGGTTGTTCCACAAATAGTGCGAAAATCCTTCCTGGGGAGAGGATATATTATATTTATTATAATAGTATATACTATCTGATATATATATATATATATTTATATCATATATATATATAATTATATAATATTATATATATTATATTAAATATATATATTTATGAATATACAAGTAGTTATACTGTTACTATTATTAATATATATATTTATATATATATATTACTAATTAAATTATATATTTATATATTACATATATATATATATATTTATAATTTATTATTATATAAATATTATATATATATAATTTATATAATAATTATTATATAAATTTATTATATTATTAATTATATAATATATATATATATATATAATATTATTATTATTATTATTATTTTATATATTTAATTATATTATTTTATAAATATATATGATATGCCAGTTCCAGGAAATAGGTTACGTTTTGTAGATAATTGTAATGTTAGTAACTATAATCGATGTTAATCAGTGTACCATAGTGTATTAATATAATATTAATTATCTGTGAGTGTACTTTGTTAATGTCGGGAGTTTATTCGAACGTAAGGTATGTCAGGAATGTTATGATACTCTATAGTGGTTCAGGTAATACTATGTTAGCTTTATTAATGTTAATACTACTATTACTACTATTTCTAATAATAATAATAATAATAATAATAATAATAATAATACAATAATGTACATATTAATAATAATTTATAAATATATAATAACAAATATATATTTATAATAATAATTAAATAATAATATAAGTATGATAAGATGGATAAGTATGAATTAATAAATTAATAACTGGATTTTACAGCTTCATATATAGAAAGCATAAATCTTACATGTTATAATGACGTCACAAAAAAATAAAAATCTGCTTTCTTCTTTTTATTTGTTGAAGGCCAAAGAATTTGGGATCGTTTCACGAGGTAATTGCCTGACATTTCCTTTTTATCTATCTCTCAGCTACTTCAGCGACTTCTAATAATAAAAATAATTCATCTTGACATTTATTTAAGGAAAGATACGATATGAAGGACTGTCACAGATTGGGTAATAATTTCGATACTTTTCTTACCACTAGAAATATATTTTAGTCTTATTTCATGCTGTGCATTAGCAACACATTACATCACCACGCTCATATATAATTATTATAATTATATATTTATTATAATTATTTAATATTATATTTATAATTATTCTTATATTCATATAATATATATATTTCTATATTATAATATATAGTATATATATATATATTAAATTATATATTAATTTATATAATTTATATATTATTTATATCTATATATATAGTATAATATATATATAATAGTTATTTATATATTATATATATATACTATATATATATATTATTAATTAATTATATATTAATTCAGCAGGGATGGCAAAATAAATATCGATATATGGGAATATCGATATTGTTTGTCCTCGATATATCGACTATTTTTGAGCCGATATTATTCTTAGGCGATAATATCGATATTTTCGATATTTTTTTTCTTAATATCGAAACCGATATTCTTTTCAAAACAAAATTTTTTAATTTTCGAGTGAAAACAAAATTGAAATTTTTATCCACATCCCTCTCAACTCGAAACACTCATCATTAGGCTTATTAATGAGCATGTAACTACTTCTTACTCATCCCACCCCAATATTTCGTTGCATTCGTTCTTCCCCTACATGTCGTGTAATAAACATCAAAATACCGAGAAAAATTGGCGCTATCTATGTAGAATTTATTCGTATTTTTCATCGAGGAACGTCAAAAAATGAGGGAGACAGGGGGGGGGGGGATCCGACATGTAGACAGGCCAACACTACCATATCAATATAGTCAAATTGTCCTTCTGAGTATTCACTAATTCAGTTATTCAGTGATCAGTTGATCAAGTGGATAATGCGATCCAATAAAATTTTGGAATGATATTAAAAAAAGAATCCTTGCTAGGTTTATGTTAGCAATGAAATTATCTTACTGTAAATGCGATAAAGTCAGTCTCGTCAGAACGAATGTTCATTATTAAACAATGTTGCTCAAATGAAAGGAATAGATTTGACTTCCGAGCATATCAATCAGTTAGTCCTTTTAGGTGCATTAAATGATTAGATGATAAGTATAGGGCTTTGTAATAATAATATATATATATATAATATATATATATATATAATTATATATAATATATTATAATATATATATATATATATATTATATATATTATATTATATATATTTATATATATATATATATATATAATGAATAATATATTATATATATATATATTAATATAATATTTATATATCATTAGTTTTGGTAAATAACTGGAGTTACATTGAATAAAAGTGAATAGAGAATTAAAAAAATAGCTTTCATAGTTTTATTTTCCTTTTTGCAATGAATATATATAATTTATTTATTTAGTCTGAGACTGTTAAAGACTTTGCAGTCCACTCGAGAACAGCCTGATCCTGATTTATGGGGTAGCTCTGTGGAGTGTGTTCAGTGTCAGTGTGGACGAAGATATTTCATATGGCAAGAAATCTACATAACCGGAACAGGACTCCTGTTGAGTTGGTTTTACAGTTAACCATAGACCGAGTACGCCGACTATGTACTATATCAATTATCTACTGGTGATAGATTGTTTTCTCTTAAATATATATTTACTAAATATTTAAACTAGCTATTAGTACTATTACTAAAAGTTAGTAATTGGGGGTACATCACTATACAGCTTTTCTTATGATAAAGTCGTCTGGCATCCAGTTCGAACTTCTTAAATATTTATTTCATTTTATAATTTACTAAAAAATTTAAATAGTTTTTATATTTCTTGAATAGATCCAGACTTCCGAGTCCGTTCAAGTTATCGTTTGTAATCTCCATAGCCAATTCATACTTCTAATATGTCCGACTCTGTTAGAGTCATATTTAAAGTTTTGTATATATCATTAGTGATAACGATTATGATATTGATAATGATATGAACTCTGTTATCATTAATACTTAAGAGTTATTTTTCATTTTTAAAATGTAGAAATTTTTATATTTAGTGAAATGTTTTATTATTGATCTAATTATAGTTTAATAGTTCCTAGTTGGAATAAACGTCGCAATTATTATCCTTATTTAATTTATTCACTCGTTCCACTCAAAAGTCCAAAACCCCCAGGGAGTTCCTCAAGGATCCAACATCATAAACTAGCTTTTCTAAGCACAACTTCAGTCTTCAACCTCTTGAGTTGGAAAATAGACTGTTTGGAAGACCTGAAGGTGATGCTATTAATGGCAATTTCTATTCCTACCACTTTTTCTTCTGTAACATACGTCTGCTTCTCAATATTTATAAATTTATTTATATTCCATCTTCTCTCTCTCTTCTCTCTATCTCTTCTAAAGCTGGGTCTCGTCTCTGCTCTTTCTCTCTCTCTCTATGTCATCTCTTCGTCATCTCTACTCCTCACCTACTCTCTCTCTCGATCTCTATCTCTCTCTATCTTATATATACTCTCTCTATCTGACTTCTCCTCAATCTACTCTCTCTCTCTCTTCTCTCTCCTCTCTCTCTTTTTATATATATAATATATATTATATATATATTATAATATATATATATATATATATAATATATATTATATAGTATATATATATTATATATATATATATAATAATATATTATATATATATATAATATAATATAATTATATATATATATATATATATATATATATTATATGGACAAGTTACTTAACGACCCATACGGAACGGGAGATCGGATAATAATTTTCTATATCTACATCTATATATATATCATATATAGTATATATAAGTATTATATATATATATATTAATATATAATATATATTATAATTATATATATATTATATATTATATTATATTAAATATATATATATATATATATATTATATTATATAGTTTAGAGGGGTACAAACCTTAATGCTTAGTAAAATACCTAACAACTGCTTCATTGTTTAATGAATAGCAAATAAGATCTGTTAACATCATTTCTTGCCGTTGTATAATATAAAAAAACTATTCGTAACGCGATCCATTAGAGAAAGAGCTTATATGTGTGATTTATTTTTTTTTATTGCTCACTCACTGTTAGTTGAGAGTTTATGATACTTATATACATCACATGGACACATTATAGCCATGAAATTCAGCATATATGTGTTAGTATTACAATTTTTAGTGTTTAGCAATCGTTGTTTTTTAACTGTTCTCGGATCTGGAAATGGGCAGTTGGCACGCACTGTAATAACAATTTATATATAGTGAAGAGTAATAAAAGAATTCATTTAATTAATTTATATAATAATAATTAATATCTATGATATATTATATATATACAATAATAATGAAAAATATATTTACATAAATTAATTATTATAAAAAGAAATTTTAAGCGATTTTAGTTATACTAATATTTTATGCACTTAAGTAACTTCTAGATACGTCCGAAAAACGTCTTCTTTTTACTGGTAAGTATATATTATATATCACGGTACAAACTACAGCGGGTGCAGAGTCTCTTTTTTAAAGGTAGTATTAGGGTAGTTAATACGTAATCGTTTTATAATAAAATTATTTTCTGTTAGGGCTTAACACCTAATATACAGCCATTACCTCATAGTATCTGTTTAGGCTTGTATATAATTATATAATATATATATATATATATATATATATATATATTATATATATATATATATATATATATTATATATATATATATATATATATATATATAGTACTCACAGATTGGATTATAATATTATTAAATAGGCATTATAAGTAAGACGGCGATTATATATCAAAATAACCAAATAGGAAAAATCTATTGTAGTATCATCGATTTTGTCAGATATTTTTCTGAGCAATACCTATCTGTAGCCGGCACTTGTATTATTATTTTAAAATATTCGATCATCACTAATCGATTTATCGGATATTTTTTTCATGATAAACGGGCACTTTTTCCAATTAGTACTCAAATACTCACCTAGATGAAATACTCTTCAACCTTTTAGCTTATTAGAATAAATAATTGAAAAACTAAATTCTTTTAATAAGCTGCTACATATTTATATATTCTTTCCTTAATAGATATATAATAAATGATTTAAATTATAAATTTATAAGGTATATATAAAAATATCACTATAATATATATAGTATTATATATATAAAAACTCGCAAATAAGAATAGCGTCATACATGCTAAATATATATAACCTTAAATTTTCCTCATTATGGAAGCCTACAATTTACAAATGTTTATAAATGTTAATTGATATATAATATTTAGTTATATGTGTATATATAAATATCATTATAAAACATAATAAAATATTAAAATATATCTCTATTATTATTTTGAGATTAAAATTATAGATGAGCTCTCAATAAGAAGGCCTCACAATATCACCATTTCTCTATACACACACTCTATCCACACCCACGCTACACCACCCAGAATAGGAATTAACAATTTGTCTGGAATATGCTGGTCCAATTTTAGTGCGGAAAAACTCGCTATATAATAAAAAAAAATAATTAAAAATTTTAATATAAAATTATATTTCTCAAAAACTAATAGCTACAGCGAAAAAAGAATACATTTTTGGAATTATATATATTATTTTGGATAGGAAAATTGTTAAAAAAATAAAAAAAAAGTAACAAAATAAAAAAAAAAATTATTGTTAATAATTATAGTAATATGATTAAGAGCCTATTT
>JABUQX010066353.1:0-40000 GCA_015478945.1 Trachelipus rathkii
GCTAAAATTGGTTCTTTGCACTCGACCAAACGCACAACTCGGGATGGGCGCATACCCACCTACGAGACATGGTGTCACTTAAGCAAATCCATCCCAGTGTATATGGTGAGTTTCTGAAAGGGAAATTTGTTGTCAAGAAGTCAAAGATTTCATTCTCTGCTATTGCTATTGACCAGGCCCACGAACAAAACAATGCTTGCGTCAAAGGAGACGGCGGTGCTGTGGGCCTGACAGAGAACCCTGCAGCTCTGCGACGCTGGATGGTATCTGGTCCAGAGATGGCTCGTTTAATTCAGGAATTCGAGTGGTTAACCAAGAACAGGCATGAACAAAGATTAACGGCACCATAAACAGAAGAGCCATGAACAGATGGCATACTTACAGGATGTGCGATCGTTGAGAACAGCGATGACAGAGATGGGGAACCCTTTCGCTGAAGAGACGTTGTGGATACAGCTGTGGCAGACGCAGTGCGGAAGATGGAAAAACTTGGACTACAGCAGTATGAGACATATGTTGAAAAGAGGCTTGTAAACCAGACAGTGCCAATCACAGATCCCATCAAGCCGAACAACCTACATCTTTTCAGCAGCACACCGGTAACAGAGAAGTCAAGGAAAGAGCTCCAGATGTCCTCCCTGAAGTACGACTGTTCGCTCTTCTCCAGGCTATACATTGCCTCCCAGAAACGGCATATGGTGATCTGAACGAGTTCTTTCAACACGAAAACCAGGCTTGTCCACCGTCTCTGTCTCAGATGGGTGGCCTAAAAACTGGAACCAAGTCAGACTTGATACCTTGCATCGAAACCTTACTTCCAGCGAATGAGGATGTCTTCACCCCTACAGTATAGGTCAACATCCTAGATGGTGCTGCCGTCATCAACATGCTACGAACAGGGACAGCAAAGACATTCCAAAGTTATAGCACTGATGTCTTCTTGCCGTATATTACATCCCTCCTTCAACATGTAGACAGACAAGACATTATGTGAGATGTGTACCTGACATACAGTTTGAAGGCACACACTCGCAGCAAGAGAGGAAAGGGAGTTAGGAGACGAGTAGAGCCATCAACTGCGGTTCCTGGAAACTGGCAGGAGTTTCTTCGCATCGACGACAACAAGACGGAACTGTTCTCCTTCCTGGCTTCTAACGTGGCAGACATTCCCACCAACAAACAGATCATCACCACACAAGGCACTGGCATTCTTCGCTGCAATCGCGGGGACGTGTCAGCTCTAGCGCTATGCACACATGAAGAAGCTGACACTCGAATCATCCTACACCTACAGGATGCCGTTAAACAGGGGTACAGCAAGGTATCAATACGCAAGCAGTTGATACAGACCGAGGTGGGCCGAGCCATAGAGCTGCTAACACGCCTGCAAACTATTTTCGGAAGCTCTGGATTGCTTGAGGAAGTTGCGAGGAAGAGCTAGACAGGGTTCGAATCGCGATCTGCGCTCAACGAAGCCATCGCAAAAACCACGCTTTTGGTCCGATCGATGTGTGGCCTTGGTCCGATAATACCACGCGTTTTACTGGTTGTGAAACGGTGTCCTGTTTCGCCGGCAGGGGCAAGAAGACTGCATGGGACACCTGGACCACGTTTGGAGACGTTACACCAGCAATCTGTGCCTTGGGTGTCATGCCAGAAACAAATGCCATTGACGATTGGATGCAACTACTGGAGCGATTTGTGGTCTGGCTCTACGATTTCACCAGCACAGAGGTCGGTGCGACCCAGATAAAGGGACAGCTGTTCAGCAAGAAAGGCAGAGCTCTGGATGGTCTGCCTCCTACACAGGCTCCACTCATCCAACACACCAAGAGAGCTTGTTTCCAGGCTGGTTACTGTTGGGCCCAAATGATGACACCTGTTTCAGAGCTTTCGTTTCCAGGTCAATGGGGCTCAAACAAGCAGTCAGGTGGTGTACAGAGTATAGCCTGGACGACCCTACCAGAGGCATCAGAAACTTGCAGGGAATTCTTGCGATGTGGCTGCAAGACCGGATGCAGGAGACGCTGCAAATGGCAGAAGGCAGCTCTTCAGTGTACAGCACTTTGTCACTGTGGTGGGCAGTGCTCTGAGTGACGGACGCGGACCACAAAGAACAAATAATTAATTATTTATTGTTTGGACAAATATATAGTCCTATTGACCTCCAAATAAAGTTTTGTAAGCTATTCTCTGTATCTCTTTACCTGCAAAACTAGAATTAATATTTTTTGCATTTGCAGAACCTTTCTTCATGATTTAAAATACGTGTAATGACGAAAACATGGTCAAAATTATATGTTTTTAGGTCAAACTATTGGTTGTCTCCCATTTCCACTTTTATTTGTGCAGCACAATGACTCATCTATGTTTTTTAATAACAAGGAAATTCATTCCCGGACATAGGATTAATTTGAACGTACAATACCAACGATTTTGACGTAAGGTATGGCGGCCATCTTGGAAATGGCCACCATTTCTGTCACAGGTCGAATCGGAGATGGCCCTATATCTAAATATCACAACTGAGACATAGTCTATCTGTGACCAAATTACATCGATGTTCTTATCAATACCCACAATAGTTAACCTTTCTGCCGTACCATAAATACAGCTGGAAAAACAGAAGATGGCAAGGAGTTCACAGAAAAGAAGTGGCTGGAGAGAAGGAGGCACCACAACGAACAAGTCTGTGGTTTTCTATGTTATAATAAAGGACAAATATTTAATTTATTTCTTTTTTTAAAATCCGAATTTGCGCCCAGCATATTTTTGTGCAATCTCAAATAGCTCGCCACAAAAAGGTTGGGAAACCCCTGCAATATATCTAGCAATTAAAATATATACTAATTCATGAATGTCAATGTAAGTAGTAATAGAACAGTTTGAGCGTTGGCACTCTTTCGATCATGAAGGAATAGAGATATAGCGGATCTGACGTGGAAGAATAAGGTTGAAAATACATTGAAAAGAACAAACAGGTAAATTTCAAGTTCGGTGGGATGTATATAAGGGGGGGTCGCCCCGAGCGAACGTAAAATATTGCGCTTACGCCCTTGTTTTGGGATCTGGACGAGGCAAGAAATTCAGGCCTAAATACGTTAGTCGAGCGTGAATGACGTAATCTCGTCGTAGACGAGATTAGGTCAGCGCGCGAGAGCGCGCGCGCAACACATACACACACTCAACATATATGATATTATTATATTATTATTATTATTATTATTATTAATATTTTTATTTTATTATTATTATTAATTATTATTATTATTATATTATTATTTATTATTATTATTTACGAAGTTCTTTTTACTGCGTAATTCAAATTCCATATTCTGTATAGGATCGTTTTTTATGCGCACTTCTGGTCCCAGGCTTCCGGCTCCGGTTCCCGGCTCAACCTGTGAGTTCAATATAAATCTATGGAGGTTAGAGTTACCGTTTGGGTTAAAAATTTGGAGGAAGGTTAGATGGTGACATAATCTCGTCGTAGCCGAGATTACGTACCCCTGGGGGTTCCGCGAAGGGGGACCCCACCCCCTTATAAAATCGAAGTGTTCGTAATTGGATGTCGGATTCGGTTTCGGAACTCCAGAGACCCCCTGGAGGGGGGTCTCAAGCCTGAAACAAAAGAAAGAGATTGGGACGATTAGAGGAGAGAAGAAGAGAAGAGGAAGGAAGAAGAATGAGGCAGGAGTAGCGGAGGTCTGAGGAAGGATCAAGTCGGGTACCGCTCGGTGCTCGGAGCCGGTGCGGGTGCTTAGTTAATAAATAATTCGTAATAACAACAATGTGGTGTCTTTATAATAGGTTAATTGGGTCTGTAGCTTTCGAAAATAATGGTTTCAGAACATCAAGATAAAAATAAAAAATAAATAAATAAATAAATAAAATTTTCTAATTCTTTTTATTTTATAACTAATATGTTAAAAACGTTTTTACATACCCTAAAGCAATAAATCACTAAATCAAACCACTAACCAACCTCCCCACTCCTGAACATCCGTGATCTATGATCTATTGATCTATGATCAAGTCAAATTTTTACTAAAAATTGTCATGTTTTAACATACTAAAGCAGTAATAGTAAATGCAAACCACCATCCAACCAAACCCTCCAGTCCAGTTGTGATCTACTTGATCTATTGATCTATTTGATCAAGTCAAATTTTCTACTAAAATTGTCATGTTTTACATACCCTAAAAGCAAGTAATCAGTAAATCAAACCACCATCCAACCACCATCAAACCACCCTCCAGTCAGTTGTGATCTATGATAATATTGATCTATTGATTCAAGTTCCATTTCGAGTATCATTTTTGATAAATCATAACCATAAAAACAATTCTTTATACCACTGTTCAGCGAATATGATGCTACGTATACAAAGTTTTTCTACATCAATAAAGCAAACATAACATCAACTGAATACGATTATAATGTACAACGACAAACCTACACCTTAAACATGAATAAACTACTAACATTAACAAAGTTCCAACTTAACAGCAGTAAAGTAACAAACATAGCTATACAAAACGTAACCTATTTCACACTTTGGTCAAGCATAATCTCTAACATAACAATGTTAATTTATATTAACATGGTAATATTTAACCTAAAATTTATCACAGCATCGGTTAATTACCTACAGATCAACGAATCATACTCTAACGTAAAAAAAGTTTCCACATTAAATAAAGCTAACATATCGTTTCATGAACTAAGAAAAATAATGTACAAAGACAAACCTAACACAACTTACACACGAATAAACGTTACATAAACAAACTTGAATTTTTAACAACAGTAAAGTAGCTAGCATGGTATGCCAAAGCGTAGAGCCGAGTCTTAACTTTTCAGCATAACTTCTAAATAGTTAACGTTAATCTTACCTGGCACAGTAACATTTAACTAAAATGTATCATAACCTTGGCCGATTATCATACTGATCAACGAATATACTCTAACGTATCAGTTTCCAGCATCAAATAAACTAACTATAGCGAACAATGAAACTAAGAAAAGTATGTAAAAAGACAACCTATCAAATTACACACGAATAAACTGTTTAACAATTAACAAAGTTCATTCACTTAACACCAGTAACCAAGCTACATTGCCTGCAAAACGCAACTATTCTTACTTTTTTCAAGCATATCTTAACATATTAACGTTATCTTACACTGACACAATAACATTTAACTATAAATGTACACACACACATCGGTTTAATTATACTTATCAATGAAGTATACTAAACGTAATAAAGTTTCAACATCAATGAAGCTAACCATAGCGTAAATGAACTAAGAAAATAATGTACAAAGACAAACCTAATACAAATCTTACACATGAATAAAACTGTTAACATTAACAAAGTTTCCCACTTAACACCAGTAAATTAACTAACATTGCTTACGGAACGTACCCCTATGTCTTTACCTTTCAATCATATCTCTAACATATCTCTAACATCTCTAACATATTAAGCGGTTTGGGCCTCAGCCCCGAAGGGCTGAGGCCCTTACCCTCTCTTCGGAGGGGTAATGCCCCCTTACACCCCTTCGGGGTGATCCCCCTCTTAGATTCACACCCTTTCAAGGGCGCATCCTTTTGGGTTTTCTCTCGGGAGGTGAGTGTTGCTTTGAATACTCTTGGTTAATGAAAGCTGTTTATCCATAAGTTCTGTTACGTTTATGTTAAATATTACTATGAACATGTGAAAATAACCTGATTGTTAGAGAAATGATGAGTTTTATAAGATATTACTGTGTTACAACTGTCGATGTGTGTTTAGAAACGCGAGCTAGGTTAAATTTTGTTGATATTTAGGTTGCCCGCGAGAATTTTATAATGTCTTACGTTATTCCATAGCTCTACTGATGTTATACTCGAGACGAGTGACACTTTGATGAAGATAGTGGCAATTCATAGTTCAAGACTGCTGGTATCTTTGATAAGATTGGTCATTTTTTTTAAGGGATTTTTAGATAAACGCTTTACCTGTAGCTGATATGCGGTAAAAGTGGGAACACATCTAGTATTGTATGGCCCTGTTAGCTATTTTACCTTTGATAATAGGGAACTTTGTGGATGTTAACGGATTATTCATACGCTAGGTATGTTAGGTTTGCATTTGTACATTATATTCTTAGTTCAGGTTATATTATGATATGTTAGCTTTATTGATGCTAAAACTTTGGTGCGCGAGCATATATATTCGTAGGTCTGTATATAAAGAAACTTATTTTATGTTATGTTTATCCAAAATGATACTTCCGAAATATGACTTGGATCAATAGTTCAATGGAGTATCATGGGCGAATGGGTGGGTAATGGACTGCTGGGAATGGATTGGGTTTGATTTCTGATTTCCATTTACAGCTTTCAAAACAGTAAACTCATCGCTCTTTATGTGATATTTTATTCAAAGAACTTATTTTTATGTTATGTCAGATAAAATTTTGTTATTTTTATAATTTTGTTTGGTTAAAACTTTGTTGTCTTTGCAATTATTCGTTGGGGATTAGGATATTTAGACGATGTTATGCTGAATTTTGTTAAATATTCTACGATGTTGATGTAAAAAAAAAATTCGGTACGTTAGCATTAATAGTTCGTTTCAGTATGATGATTACGACGGGCTATGCTACATTTTTGTTAAAATATACGATGTTAAATGTAAATTAGACGTTGAATGTTAAGAGAAACATGTTTGAAAAAAGTGGGAATAGGTTACGTTTTTTGTACAAAGTGTTAGGTACTTTACTGTGTTCAGAGTGCGGAAGTTTTGTTAATGTTACAGAGTTTATTCGTACGTAATAGTGGGTGCTTGAGGTTTGGGTCGTTGTACATTAATTCTTAGTTCAGGTTATGTTATGTTAGTTTATTAATGTAAAAACTTTGTTACGTTACGCATATATTTGATGGTTAGTATATAAAAAACTCGTTTTTTTGTATGTTTAGTCGAAATGATACTCGAAATATGACATGAATCAATAGATCAATAGATTATAAAAAGGTCATGGTGGGAGGGGGTGGGGAGGGTTGATGGTTTGATTTTACTGATTTACTGTTTACCGCTTTAAAATCTGTAAACTATTACAATTCACTATGATAATATTTTATTCAAAGACCTTATTTTTATGCTATGTCAGAAAACTTTGTAATGTTTACAGTTATTCGTTAGCCTGTATGATAATTTAGACGTGGTTATGCTAAATTTTGTTAATATTATGTGTGCAATGTGAGAGGAACGGAACGTTAATATGTTTGAGAATATGCTGAAAAGTATGAATAGGTTACGTTTGGCATGCAGATGTAGTTTACTTTACTGGTGTTAGTGTGGAGACTTTGTTATGTTAACTTATTAGTGGCGTATAGTTGTGCTAAGTCTGTCGGTTGTAGCATTATTTTCTTAGTCAATGATGGCGATGTTAGGCTTTATAATGGCGAAAAACATTGTGAGTGTTAGATATATTCGCTGGTAGAATATAACGAACTCATTTTTGTGCTATGTTTATTCCGAAGATGATACTCGATAATGCGACGTAAATAATATGTTAAAGTAAGATAACAATCGATGATGTTCAGAGATACTGTTGAAAAAGTGTGAATGGGTTACGTTTTGTACGCTGTGCTAGTTACTTTACCGGTTATGCTATGGAACTTTGTTAATGTTAGTAGTTTATTCGGCCGTAAGGTGTGTTAGGGGTTTCGTCATTTTGCATTATATTCGTAGTTCTGTAAGTGGGTAAATGTTAGCTTTTATAATGTGGAAACTTTGTTACGTTAGCAGTATATTCGTTGGTAGTATATAAAGAACTTATTTGTTGTACTATGTTTAGTATCCGAAATGATACTCGAATGTGACCTGAATCATTAGATCGAAAGATCAAAAAAAGGTCATGGAACGGGATGGGTAAGCGGAGGGGTGGGAGGGGACGGGTGGTTTGGTTTGTTTGATTACTGATTTACTGCTTTATAATTCGGTTAATACTAATACACCTTTACTATGTTTATTTTATCAAAGAACTTATGTTAGTATGGTTTTCGGATAAAACTTTTGTTATTTTTTTAGTTATGTTTTGGATAAAACTTTGTTATTTTGCAGCTAGTTTGGTGGGGATTAGAATTCTAAGGTAAGGCTATGATAAGGGTTGTTAAATATTTAACTGTGTCTTTGTAATATTAACGTTAATATGTTAGAGTGATGCTTGAAAAAGTAAGAATAGGTTACGCTTGGCAGGCAATGTTAGTACTTTATCTGGTGTTAAGTGTGGGAATTTTTGTTATGTTAACACGTTTACTTTTCGTGGTTAAGTTGTGTGTAGGTTTGTCTGTTGTACATAATGTTTCTTAGTTTCATTATACGTCTAGTGTTGAGCTTGAGTTTATGTTGAAACTTATTACGTGATATAGGGTCTTTGATCAGTATGATAAGTAGGACATGTTATGATACTTTTTGCTAAAATGTTATTGTGTCATGTGCAGTTAACGTTTAATAGCTTAGAAGATATGATGGAAGGTAAGAGATAGGTTACGTTTGTGTGCAGGCAGTGTTAGTTAAAGTTTACTTGGTATTGAGTGTGGAACTGTTGTAATGTTAACAGTTTATTCATGTGTAAGTTGTATTAGGTTTGTCTTTGTAATTATTCTAAGTTCTGTTAGTGTATGTTAAGCTTTCATTGATGTTGAATGACTTTATTACGGTTAGAGTGAGTATTCAGTTGACAGTATAATTAAGCCGATGTTGTGATCACATTTTAGTTATGTTAATTGTGTCACGTGTAGATTAAGGTAATGATGTTAGAGATATGCTTGAAAGTGTGAATAGTTTGCAGGCAATGTTAGTTTATTTACTGGTGTTAAGTGTGAACTTTGTTTAATGTTAACAGTTTATCGTGTGTAAGTTGTGATAGGTTTTGTCTTGTGCTTGTTTTCTTTAGTTCAGTGTTTACACATGTTTAGTTGTTATTGAATGTGGAAACTTTAATTACGTTAGATATATTCGTTGATCATAGATAATCGGACCAAGGTTAGTAGATACATTTAGTGTAAATGTTACTGTGCCAGTGTAAGATTAACGTTAATATGTGTTAGAGATATGCTTGAAAGAAGTAAGAATAGTTACGCTTTTGCATATGGAGCCATGGCTGCTACTTTAACTGTTGTAAAGTGTGAAATTTGTTAATGTTAACAGTTTATTCGGCTGTGTAGTTGGTTAGGTTTGTCTTTGTACGTTATTTTCGTTCTTAGTTCATGTAACGATGTGTTAGCTGTTTATTTGATGTGGAGAACTTTTTGTTGACGTTAGAGGGAGTATTCGTTGACTGTAGGATAATTAACCAATCGTTGTGATATTAGTTAATATACCATGTTAATGATTAGAATTTAACATGTTATGTTTAGAGATAATCGTGCTATGACAAAGTGTGAATAGGTTACGTTTTTTGTACGCTATTTGTTACTTTCTGCTGTTAAGTTGGAGACTTTGTTAATGTTCAGTAGTTTATTCATGTTTAAGGTTGTAGGTTGTCGTTGTACATTATAAGTCCGTAGTTCAGTTGATGTTATGTTTGCTTGTAGTGATGTGAAAGACTTCGTTAACGTGTAGCATATATTCGCTGATGCAGTGATAAAGATCGTTTTTATGTTTTGTTTATTCAAAATGATAACTCGAAATGGAACTTGAATCAATAGATCAATAGAATCAATAGAGTTCAACAACCTGGACTGGAAGGTGGTTTGGATGGTGGTTGGATGGTGTGTTTGATTACTGATTTACCTGCTTTAGGGTAGTTAAATACATGACAATTTAGTAAATTTGACTGAATAAGTACATCAAGTAGATCAATAGAGCAATGAGACTGGAGGGTTGGTGGATGGTGGTTGGATGGTGGGTCTTGATTTACTGATGCTTACTGCTTAGGGTGTGGTATGTAAGACATGACGAAAGTTTACGTAAAAATTTACTTAACAATAGATCAATAGATCAATAGATCACGGATGGTCAGGAGGGGGATTGATAATCGGTTTTGATTTGTAGTGATTTATTAAACTTTAGCCTATATCCATCCTCTGTTAAGTTATAACATAAAAGAATAAGAAATTATTTTTATTTATTTATTTTTGATTTTATTTTATTTTCTTGAAAATCCAATTATTTTCGAAATCTACAGACCCAATAACCTAGTATAAAGGACACCAACATTTTGTTATAACGGAATATTTATAAACTCAAGCACCACACCGGCTCCAGCACCGGAGCCGTTGTCAACTCCGACTCCTCAGGACTCCTGCATACCTTCCTCAAAATTCTTCCTCCTTCTCCTTCTCTTGGAGCGGGCCTTCTTCCTCTGTTCTGCCTTCCATGCATTTCTTCTTTTTTTTCAGGCTGAGACCCCCTCCAGGGGGGTCTCTGGAATCCGAAACGAATCCGACTCCAACTTCGTCTCCGACTCCCAACTTCCGTCTCCGACTACTCCTCTATCCTTTCTCCAGGTTTCAGTCTTCTACGATCGTTTTTAATGGTTTGAAGGGGTGGGGTCCCTGTGCGGAATCCCCCAAGGGTACGGTAATCTCGGCTACGACGAGATTTTGTCAACATACTACCTTCCCCAAATTTAACACAATACGGGTAATCTAACCTCCATGATAGTATATTGAAGCTCACAGTGGACCGGAACCGGAAGCCGCAGCTCTGGACCAGAGTGCGTATAAAACGATTCCTGACAGGAATCGTTTTCGACATCAGATTTCGCTTTCCTGTCGGGAATGAATTCTGTCGTAAGTAATAATTAATAATAAAATATAAGAAGAATAAAATAATATAATAATAGATAATATAATAATAATAAAAATATAATGAAATAATAATAATAATAAAATTAATATAAATATAATTAATAATAAATAATTATGGTGTGAGGTGTGTGTAATGTGTTTGCCGCTCGCGCGCTGACGTAAGATCCCGTTCTACGACGAGATTAACCGTCATCCTTGGGCGGAATGGTGTGGGGTGTTTTTTGGGGTTACGCTCCACGGGCTCCGATCAGGGTCGTGGAAATGTAACGGAAAGGGGGTCGCGCCGCTAGGGTGACGATAATATTGCGGCTAGCCCTTTAGTATTGGCGGGGGTCTTGTCTAATGCTGCTCGCGTCAGATCCCGCCAACAAAGGGCGAAGCCGCAATTATTTACGTCACCTCGGGGCACCCCCTCTATAATACATCCACCAACTTGAAATTTTTAACGCCTGTTTGAGCTTAACCCAATATAGTTACCATTCCAAGTTTCAGACCTATTATCTCTATTCTTCATATCGAAAAGAGTGCCATACGCCAACTGTCTATTAACTACTAAGGTATTTCTTAAACGGTCCCAATGATACCTATAAAAAGCTGATTGCATATTTGAAATCAAAGCGCAGAAAATTGATTCGAGAAAAGTTTTAAAAAATAGATAGAACAAATAAAATTAAATTTTGGTGCTTGTTGAGAGTTAAATACAGATTAGACATTTAAATTAGATTAGATTTCGTACGAGTCTTTCAAGGCAGGTTAGGTAGATATTTCACAGAAAAGAAGAATATGAAGAGAGAAAAAGAACAAACTGTATTTAACTTAATGGTCAGGTTCAATGTTTAACTAAAAAAAAAAAAAAAAATACAAATATTATATTTTACTGGAATTTGTTACTTTATAAAATTCTGTTAAAGAGTAAATTAAATGGGGGGAATATCGTCTTTATGATTGATTCTTCCTTCTTCTGTGGAAACCATGCAGTCAACTAATCATTGATTTTAGAGCAAATCACTCATTCTGCAAGTATGACTTTTATAGGCTCTATTATTATTATATTTTATTATTATTATTAATTATATTCTTTTTATTAATTATTTTATTGTTATTACTTTATTATTAGTATATTATTATCATTATTATTTATTATTATTATCTATTATTATTGATTTTTATTGATGTAATGATTCATGAGAGGCGCGCGCGTCTCTCGTGCTTCTGCTCTCTCTCTCTTCTCTCTCTTCTCCTCTCTCATCTCTCTCTCTCATCTCTCTACGTCTCCTCTCTCGTCTCTCTCTCGGTTCTCTTCTCGTCTCGTCTCTTCTCTCTCCTCTCTCGAACTATTTATCTATTTATTTATCAGACTGATCTAATTAGGTTCTATCTATCTCTCTATCTATCTATCTATCATCTTGTCTTCTCTTTCCCTTTCTATCTATCTATCTATCTATCTATCTTATCTATCTATCTATCTATCTATTATTCTATCTATCTATCTATCTATCAATTCCTATCGTAGGTCCTATTCGGTATCTATCTAGTCTATCTATCGTATCTATCTATCTTCTATCTATCTATCTATCTATCTATCTATCAGTCTATCTATCTATCTATCTATCATCTATCTATCTTCTAGTCTTCTAGTCTATCTTCCTTTTTCTATTTCTATCTATCTATCTGACTCTATCTATCTTATCTATCATCTGTCTATCTACTATCTAGTCTATCTGATCGATCTAGTCTATCTATCTAATCTATGCCAGTATATAACTAACTAGCTTCGACACAACCTATCTTTTATCTACCTATTGTGACTATCTATTTATTCATTCTATTTTTATTATCATTAAATATTAGCGACATGAGTGTTGTGATAAAGCTCCATAAGGTTGAACTCGCTTATCGTTTGTTAAAATAGGCACTTGATATGGAAATACAACTTTGGGGAATTTTATCTGTTAATGATACTAACAAATACTTTGCTATCAATTTAAATAATCACTATAGAGTTATTTAAATATTATTTATTATATTTTATTATTTTATTTATAATTATTTTATTAGTTATTATTCATTATTAGTATTTATTATGTATTATGTATTAATGCATTTATTATTCATGTGCATTAGAGTATTAGATATATATTTATTATCGCTAATAGGATTTGTATTATCTATTATACTTTTTCGATTTAACTTGAGTTGTTAGCTTGGCTATTTAATGTGATAATAATTGTTTGAGTATTAATATTAATTATTATTATTACGAGCAGAACATTTATTAGTATTCTTATGTATTTATTTGTTAAGTTATTCGGATCGGATTTATTATTTGATTGAGATTATTATATTATTATTCAGAGAACTGATTATTTTCTTTATTCTTATTATATACTTGAAGCTATAAGGATTTAGTCACAAATATCACAATTTCTATTACTTTCTAACACAAGCGCTGATAGAGCAGTCAAAACTACCAGTTTTACAATTATTGCCGAATATTTTGTTCGTTATAATAATAATTCTCATAATTGATTAAATCATCTTTATATTCTAAAGACGGATATTCCATGTTCACTGAAAGCAACTCTGATGTTTCACTTCCAAACATAATTCCAGAAGCCTCTGAATATATCTATCCGGACATATTGAAACATCGAAAGACACCTGAACTGAGCCACTTCTCTCTTCTCCACCACAACATCAGAAGTCTTAAACAACATCACAATACTTTTCTGGACTATCTAAGTTACCAAAATATAACAATTGACTGCATAGTACTAACCGAAACATTTCTGAATGAACATAACAACGGGGTTATACCCAATCCCAGGATATACTGAAACACATGCATTTCGAACTAACAAACGGGGTGGGGGAATTTCACTTTACTTAAAAAATGGCTCTAGTACATCTTCAATGAAGTCAAATTTCTCGTCAGAGACGACATAGAGCCAGCACTCGCATAAAATGAATCGAATAACTAAGTTGTAAAATGGGTCTATCGACCCCAAATGTCCATTAAAACAGAGTTCATAAATGCCTCAATGCATTATCAAAACACATTTGCTTAAGTTGCTAGAAGTAATATTGCGGGTGACTTCAAACTTGAGTCTATCAACGAGAAACATTGCAAATGCGCCTAACTCTCTCTCAAACTAATGTTGATCAAATGGTTTCCGTCAATTACATAACATATCTACACGTCAAACAACGTCGAAAAATAGATGTCCGTCCTTAATAGATCATATCTGGGGAACCTAAACTGGAACGTTAAAAACCTTTGTAATAAAAAGTGATATGTCCGATCACTTTCCATGTCTTGCAAAAATTGCTATTAATACTCAAAATTTCACCAACATAAAATACAGACTAGATGTGAACATCAAAGGCTTGAATACATAAGACAAAATGAATGAAATTTGACTTTTCATTCACGACCAGCGGAGACATTGGCATCGCGAAAAACTCAAGCTCGTTCGTAAATATATTAAAGTAATGCTCACGAATCATCCCAATTAAAACGAAAAGAATGTTGGTGCTAAAAGAATTCAAAACCAATGGCTAACACCAGCTTTGCTAAACTCTACAAAAACATAAACTCTGACCGAACTTTAAAAAAAATTATACCATTCCAAGTTAGTAACGCAATATGAATAACATTAAAAGCAGTTTTAAGAAAGCAGAAGAGACAACACTACTCTTACAAATCCGATTGCCCAAAGACCTCGAAGGCCACCTTGGGGTTTAATCAATAATTAGATCAGACAATAACAAAAAAAACTCACAATGTATAAAAGAACTGAAATCTAAACAGATCCAGTTATACAACCTAACCAAAATAAGATCGCAGACCGACTAAACGAATACTTCGTAAACGTCGGTAAGCAATTCTTGAGAGACAAACCCCTCTCAAAATCATATGAACTTTTCTCCCAGCCTACGAGTTCTCATTTTTCCTTGTTATTCCCAGTCACCGCCGGAGGTCAAAAATGGTAATCCGGCCGGATTAAAGAAACAAGAAAATGTGATGTTCTTCTGATCCCCAATCCAACATCCTCAACTCTCAATCTGACATAATAGCCCACCCTTTAAAACACTTTGTTCATGAATTCAGTTTTTGACGGATATTTCCCAACATATTCAAGAAAGGCAAAAGTGATCCCTACCCAAAAAGAGGAGACCTTTGCCTAGCAAGAAAGTTATAGACCAATAGCTATACAAACACGATTAGTAAAAGTATTTGAGAATTAGGTTTTCAATCAGTTACAGAATATTTTAATAGTCAAACAATATTCTTAATGATTCACAAATTTGAATTTAGAAAAGGACGTCCAGTTTTTGATGCAATATTGCCTTAAGCCGAAAGAAACCTTGTAAACAGAAATATACGAAATCAAAGATCTCCTCCGCTGCTTATTGATTATGAGTTTCACTAAAGCTTTTGACATGATTGATCATGACATCCTACTAAAGTAATATGAACAAAATGGGCTTTGAGAGGACAAACTTAAATGGTTTAAAAGCTACTTAAAGAGAGATCTCAATACGTAAAACTAAATGAAGACTAATCAACCACACTTCAAACATTCAATCGGCGTACCCCAGGGCTCAATTCTCGGACCGTTTTTATTTACTCTATATTACGACATATGATCTGATTAAGGTCTCAGTGACGCTTTTCAGTCTCTTTTGCTGACGATACCTTCCATTTAGATAATTGACAGAAGAGCGCGGAGGGTCTCTATCCCGTAAAGCAGACAGACACATAACAGAAATAATGAATGGATGAGATGCTAAATAGCTATCGTTTAAATTACCTAATAAAGCGAGGCTGCCAGAGCGCCTAGGTCACCTGCAAAGGGAACACGTGAGCTGCACGTTTGCATGAGGAGAAATACACACACAAACAACCACAGAAACAACAAACACACCACCTCTTCCTCATTTTTCGCCCCCCCCTTCCCCGCTTTCCCCTTCCGCCTCCTCACTCTCGCCCTGCCCTCGGGCTGCCCCTGCTTCCCCTCTCTTGGCTTCCCCTGCGCTGCTCCCTGCCTTTCCCCGCGCCCTATCCCCCGTCGTTCGCTCTCCTTGTCGCGCTCCCTGTCCTCTGTTCCTCCCCTGTCCGACCTTTTTGTCCCTCTTTCCCTTCTTTCGGCCATTCTCCTCTTCCCTTCCTCCCCCTCCCTTCCCTTTCCTGTCTCCTCTCTCCGTCCACCCCCCGCGTCCCTCCCGTCCTTCCCCCCGTCCTGTCCCCCCCGCGCTTTCTTCGCCTCCCTTCGCCCTCCCGGCGCCTTTTCCCGCCTCCCCCCCGCATTCCCCCCCTCCCGCTCTTGCCGTTCTCCCGCCTTGCTCTCTGCCCCTCCTCGCCCGGCGCTACCTCCCCTTCTCCCTTCCCTGCCTGTGCCTTCTTGTCGCCCTTTTCCTTCCCCCCCCGCCCGGCGCGTCGCCTCCCCTCCCCCTCCGCCCTCATCCTTCCCCTCCCCCCTCCCTTCTGTCGCTCTTCCCCGCCCTTCCCCGCGTTCGCTGCTCCCCCGCTCCCCTTTTCCCCTCCATGCCCCCCGCTCTCCCCCCCGCCCCCTCTCCCCCTCTTTTCCTCCCCCTTCCCCCTCTTCTCTCCCCTCCTCTTCCCCCTCCAACGCTGCCAGGCTGCCCTCGAAACCCCTCTCGCTCCTCCCCTTCGCCGACGACCCCGCCCTTCTTCTTCTTGCTTCTTCTTCTTCTTCTTCCTTCTGCTCTTTGGTTCTTCTTCTTCTTCTTCTTTTTACTCTTCCTTTCTTCTTCTTCTCTTCTGCTTCTTCTGCACTCTTTCTCTTGCTTCTTCTATCTTCTTGCTTCTTCTTCTATTCTTCTTCTTCTGCTGTCTTCTTTCTTCTTCTTCTTCTTCGTTTCTTCTTCTTCTTCTTCTTCTTCTTCTTCTCTTCTTCTTTCTTTCTTGCTCTTCTCTTCTTTCTTTTTCTCTTCTTCTCCTTCTTCTTCTTCCTTCTTCTCCTTCTTCTTTTCTCTTCTTCTATCTTTCTTTTGTTGTCCCCCTGCTTGTCGCTCCTCTACTTCTAAATTGCCCTTCCTGTCCTTTTTCGCTGTCTTCGCTTGTCCCCTTGTGCTTGTGCTTCCTTTTGTTGTCTTTGTCGTCGTTGCCTTTTCTTCTTCTCCTTCTTCTGCTTGTCCTTCGCTTTCCTCGTCGAGCTCCTCGATGCGTTCTTCTGGTTCTTCTTGCTTGTTCTTGTGTTGTTCTTTCTCTTCTTCTCTCTTCTCTTCTCATCTTCCTTCTCTTCTCTTCTCTTCTTCTTATTCTTCTTCTCTCTTCTTCTTCTTCCTCTTGTTCTTCCCCTTCATTCCTCCTCCATCTCATTATATGTCTCTCACAGTCCTCTTTTCGTCTTCTACTCTGTATCCGTGTTTTGATCCTCTTCTTTTTCCTTCTCTTTCTGCCTTCTACTATTTTTCCTTCTTCTTTCTTCTTCTTTTCTTCTTCTTCTTCTTCTTCTTCTCTTCTTCTTCCTTATTCTTCTTCCTTCTTCTTCTCTTACCTCATTCTTCTTTCTTCTTCTTCTTATTATTACTTCTTCTTCTTCTTCTTCTTCTATTCTTCTCTCTTCTTCTTATTCTGTATTCTTTCTTCCTTGCCTCTTCTCTTCTTCTTCCTTCTCTTCTGATTTGATCTTGTCTTCTTTTCCCTTCTTCTTATTACTTATTCTTCCTCTTATTTTCTATTTCATGATTATTATTATTATTATTATTATTATTATTATATTAAGTTATTATTATTTAATTATATTTATTATTATTATTATTAATTATTATTATATTTTATTATTATTATTAATTATTTTATTATTATTATTAATTATTAATAATTGATTATATCATTATTATTATTATTAAGTTTCTTAGATTTTATAGTATTATTATGTTATTATTATTATTATATTATTATTATTATTTATTATTATTATTATTTATATATTATTATTATTATTATTATATTATCTATTATTATTATATTATTATTATTAATGTTGATTTGTTTTTACAATTTATTATTCTGATAATTAATTTTTATAACTGATTAAATTATTATTACTATGTTACTAACTGTTAATTATTTTTAATTATGATAATGCAAAATAATTATAACCTTTGGAATTATTGCCATTTTTATATATATTATTTATTATTATTATTCATTATTATTATTATTATTATTATTTTATTATTATTATTATTAGATTATTATTTTATTAGTATTATTATTATTATTATAGGTACTATTTACTGTAATTATTATTTTCATAATTGTTAAACTTGTCCCTATTATACTTATATAATATTATTATGATATTATTTTACACTTATTCTTATTATTTTGCTAATTTTTATGTATTCTATTTGTATTAATATTCGTTTTGGGATTACATTAAGCTCAATCCTTTAAACCAAATTTGCTTGAAATTTAATCAGATTTATATTATTTTGGGCTGCAAAGGACACATCTCGTGTTGCCAGTTAAGTAGCCCCCCTCCAGAAATTTGTAGTACCATTAGTTTTTGTATTTACTACAACTAAATATTTTGTTAATAATGTTAAACCTAATAATGTATATTGTTATTTTCTTCTGAATAAAGCATTTCCAATTCCAATTCCAATTATTAATATTTATTATTATTATATTGAACTTGCAATTTTTATATCTGAAATCTTTAAAAATAAACCGTAATTAGCTTACGATTTATTGATTATTGTTATTAATTGTTATATAAAATTATAATTAATATTATTATTATTATTATTATTGATTATTATTATTATTTAATTATTATATTATTATTAATTAATACTATGTGAAATTAATATTCTTATTTTTAGAAGTTATTATTATTATTATTTATTATATTATTATCTAGACATCATTTTTCTATGCTATTACATTTGAATAGTCAACTACTACAATAATGATTACTTTAATTTTAAAAATTTTTAGGTTGTTTCTCTTAATTTTTCATCCATATAAATATGGGGTAAACAAATCAAACTAATTCAGTCAATACATGTTTAAATATTTATGTGCTTATACCCTACGTTCTAGAATATGAGTTCCCTTTCAACTGATTTTCCCTCAAATTCCAAAGCAGCCCTATTTATTATTTGTCTCTTAGCCGTAGGTTAGCCTAGGTATTCAGGGTGCAGGCTTCTTCTTGTATCTTAGCCTGTGGATGGTTACCCTTGGTAGGTTAGCCGCAGCAAAATTTATTTTTTCTCCAATGTTTTTTTTTTATTATATAAAAAATTGATATTAGTTTTTTATTATTTTTTAATTTTAATTTAAGTAATTACAATTTCTTTGTTTTTTTTTTTTTTTTTTTTTTTTTTTTTTTTTTATTATTATTATTCTTGCCAATTGTGGCAGAAACAAAAATAATGTCCTGGTTCCTTTATGATCATATTTATCAGGTCTGGCTGCAATTTTTTTCAAGCAGGATTTTTTTTTGCGGAATATAGTCAGATCAATTATATATATGATATTATATATATATATATATATATAATATATTATACGTATATAGTATATAATAATATATATATTATATTAATATACTATATAATTATATATATATATATATAATATATATATATTATAAATACTGTCCGTCTAGTATTAATTATAGTTCTGTTTGCTAGAAGTTCATTTCACATACTTAAATCCATATTTATAAACATTCCTTGAACAGCTCTTCATCTTAACGTTATGCTCTCTTATGTTAATACTTGGAAACATTTCTATTTCCAAATTTGTTAAGTATCTTTACCTTCTTTTAAAATATATTTTGTAACATTAAACATGTTCATAAATAGATAAATTTCTGTTTAAATTACTATTCGTTAAAATCATTCATAAAATAATCAATCACAACAAATGAAATGATAAAAAGTAAATAAAATACGAATAGTGACATCATTATAATAAAAAAAAGCTGTGGCCTGCGTTTGCCAAAAATAATGCTCATGTGATATTTCGTCAAGCCTCCATTGACATAAATTATCCCATAAATCAAACTAGAACTCGAGGTACGCTTATAAATACAGATTTTCTTTCCGAAAGGCTTTTCAAGGGTTACCTGCGTAGATATGCGTCTAAGGCTTCGATATTAACACATTCGAATATGGGTACGTGTTAATGTACAACTTTGCGAACCGATCACTTGGATGAACACAAATTATTACCGTTTAGTGAACGCTCTCTGCAATTTATTAGATAGAGTTTTTTGAAATATTTTATGCTTCAGTCTTATTTCTCAAGTACCACTGAAACTGAACCAAATCAGTCAACAAAGCATTTTTCCTCATGTGACTGTGTAACAAATTCTTCTGAAGCACTTCACCTCACAGGGCAATCAAGTGCGATGGTTTTGGCCTTCGAATCATTGTGACTGGCGATTCCAACAATCCATTAGGATAAGAGGTCTTGCTGACTTTAATAAGTTAAAACAGTGTTTTATATACGCTAGTCTTGAAGACGACTTCTTCATTGAGTGCTGACAATTTTCTATATTAAAACAGTGTTTTATATAAGCTAGTCATGAAGACAACTTCTTCATTGAATGCTGACAATTTTCTATAATTAAAAGAATGGAAGAGTCCACTGGGATTCAAAGAATTTCGATGAAGTGAGTAGGTCTTAGGTGAGCATTTTAAAGAGAGATACTTCAAAGATATGTTTTCTTTAACAGCAAGTCAAAGAATTCCTTATTTTAATCCAAGGTGTGATCTAAGCAAAGATGTTCAGAAACGTACTTGTTAGTTGTTCTTCTTGATCAAACTTTCTTGTGTGGGCAGATAAGTGGCAAATGAATTTTAATAGTAAAAAGTGTAAGGTTCTTCACCTAGGTTTCTCAAATAAAAGTTTTAACTACGATGTGAATGGGGATTGGCTTGAGTCTGTGACCAAGAAAAAGATTAGTGGCGTTTGAACGATGGGTTTTCGAAAATGTTACTAACCTCAGCTAACTGTAGAGATGTAATAACTTGATTTCATAATGAACCCCTCATTACTTCTTTACAAGAGCAAGGAAGTAATAAGTAGACTGTATAAGGCAATAAAGAGTATGTTGCACAAGTTTGGGCCCCTTATTTAAGAAAGACTTAGATATGCCTAGAGAGAGTGCAACATAGAGCAACACAGGATGATTTCTGGGCTTGCGGTAAGAGCTTGGAGACGAGAGGCTGAAAGAGTTAGGAATGTTTTTCTGTAGAAGGCGATTTCTCAGAGGGGACATGATACAGTCTATAAAAATTTTTCCAATCTATTGATAATACAGAGTCCAATAAATTCTTCATAGTAGACGCACGGAGGGCAGACCAGGGGGCATAACAAAAATTAAGAAGAAAGCATGCATCTTGATATAAGAAAGCATGGATTCAGCAATAGGGTTGTTAAATTTTGGAATGGTTTGCCACAGGAAGTTGTTGAGTGGACTCGATGGCAACATTTGAGAAAGGGTTGGATAGGTATAAGGATTGGGTTGGGTATCATATAGTACATTTAGACGAAGCCAAACTGGCTGGTTTTTAGTTGTACCTTGTAGTTATTACATGTTATACTGTATGTATGACCATAACTTAGTTATTAAGGCATTGGATGGGTTCTTGGGTATCACTATATCATTTTTTTTACATAACAACCATTTTGGCGTTTTTAGTTACAACAAATTGACAAGCCCTAGGATGCTTTGTGGATTTGCATGCATGAGCATGTTTGGTTAGTGGGTTGACTGGGACAGTCTCGATAGGTTCTTGTGGCTTCTTACTGTCCCTATATTTCTTATGTTTTATGTTCTACTCTAGCTTTCTTGTAATATCCTCAGCTGCTTTTCCAACCACCATTTTGAGAGAAGTGGGTTTTCGAAGAAATATTAATCCTTGCGGTTTGTTAGTGATAAACTAACTGAGGAGCAAATATTATCACGTTGTTCTTTATACTGGACTCCCTATTCCCTTTTTTATTGGGAAGCAGATTCGTCACGAGCGATCTCACATAAATCCAAGCGTTTGAAAGATGGTAAAATCTTCTTTTATTTATTCTCTGTTGGTAGGGAAGTCTCATTCCTTCTGTACGCTATAACGTAGGTTTTGTGAGTAATCATTATATAGTATATATATATATATATATATACTATATATATACAATATATTATATATATTATATTATATATATTATATATAATATATATCTATATATACTATTATATATACTAGTATTGTCCTCGTATTGACACTTTTGATTCATGACTTTCCTCTTCTTCTAAAATATTGAATTGATATTGTTTTCTGGAAGCTAACAACCCCAAAAAGAAAATTTTATCGGGACTGTCGCAAACTGTGGTAACGGGACCAGTATCGAATGGGAGATGCAGACCTTAGATCATATGAGTGATCATAGTCATCTAGCCTCTTGTATCTCAACTGATTAACTTGAATGCAGGTGAAGCTTAATCTATTTTATTCATTATTATCTATAAATTTAATTTCGTTAGGAATTTATAGCTTAGATTTCTTATCCTGGTAATTAAGCTTAATTAAATATATATATATATATATATTATATATATATATATCTATATATATAATATATATATAATTATATTATATATATATTATATATATATATATATATATATATATATTATGATATATATATATATATATAATATATTATATATATAATATATATATATATTCATATTATTATTATGTATTATAATGATATATATTATATATAATATATATATTTATATTATATATATATATACAAGGCCGTAGACGGGGGGAGGTTCAGGGGGTTCACCAAAAATTATTTAAGAGTCAAAATTTCTTGATACCCTTGAAATCTCTTAATTTTAATTTTTTAATAATAATAAAAAAATAATTAATCAAAGAAAATTAAGGGTATATATTAATAAGCAATAAGGAATTAGATTTGATCAGGAGGTGAATATTTCTAAAGGTTAAGTGGCTGTTGGAGTGAATCTTAGCGTGGCAATACTAAGCTAATGTTGGATATCTATGCGTAAATAGTGACTTCCCTGATTGGACAAGATATGATGGTTGGCTGGTGCAGGTGTTGTATAGCCGTGATATGCGGTGTGGAGATTTAGTTGGTTGTTCAGTACTGAAAGCTGGTCGGAAATAGCGAGTGCTAGGCTCGGTCTTAGTGCCTGGTTATGCTGTTGCTTGGTGTTGCTAGGATGGAGGTTGAGGTCTATATCTGGGTTTGGTGTGTGGCGTGTTGTTATTTGGTGCGTGTGCGGTGTTAGTGTCTTATGGTCACAGAGTGACATCGCGAAACTGGGATTTATCGTGAGTTGAGTATTGGGTCCCAGGTGCAGGCTAACGCATAGTTTGGGTTCTATCGATTAGGTGAAGAGAATAGAGAGACATTGTAGATTGTCGGTTTTTTGAGTCGCTCGCCAGCAATTATGTATATATCGATGTGCAGCGATGTCAAGTTGATAGTGTTAGTGTTGGTATGTGCGTTATTGCTGGTGTTGGTCGTGTGTTCGCCTTTTTGTTTTTTCTGGGTGTTGCTCTGGTGTTCTTGTTGGATGGTGTGGTTTGGTGTGTGAGTTTGTAGTGATTATGCGATTGTAGAGAAATTAACAGCATTTGGTTGGAGAACTTTTAGACGTAGCTTGAACTGAACTAAGATTACTCAAACACTTGTCTGTCATAAGGATGATTGTCAAATCTTTTGAACTGCTTTTGGTTATGCGAGGAGTTTTGGTAAGGCATAGTGGATTTTCTGTCTGTAACTGTTGCTTTCATTATGATTGTATAGTTTGCTCTAGCTTTTCAGTCTCCATAATTATGGAAATAACTTGCTTCTGGATATTAGTATTGAATATGACTTTGTCTTGCAAATGATTTTCATACTCACGGGTTTGGTGCAGTATGTGTAGAGATGTTCTCTGTCGTATATGGTAAGTTTGACATTTGGTCAAATGGTGTGATGTCATTTTGCGGTTTGGATAAGTTGCAGTCATGAATTTCTGCTTTCCTGCTGTAGCTGAGATCGAACTGGCAGAATTTGTTGGCCTCATGTGTGAAGAATTATCATAATTGGTGTAATAGTGAGTGGTAGGTGATAGTGCTTGTCATCTCGAGGTCTATTGAGATTGCTGATTGCTTATCAGTTTTCTCTTCTTCTTCGCTTGGATATTTGTATTGGTTTAACAAAACGCCGTTTAGAGTGTACGATAGTGTTCTGTTTTTGAGGCTGGGTATGATGCATCGTATAGTGTGTCGCATTTTACGCGTGTACGTGTTTTGAATCTTTTGTGATGGAGCTATGTCTTAAGGTGGGTTGTATGATGGTTAAAAAATTTGTGTTTACTTGATAGGCTTTTTGTGGTATATATTAGTGGGCATTCTGAGTCGGGGTGTGTGGTGTTTTGTCGTTATGGTATGTACATTCCTTGCTTCTCCTCATTGTACTATGTCTGGAGCAGATTGTGTAAGGGGTTCAGCTACTGTGCCCTAACAAAATAAATTTCAACTACCGTGAATTAGTACTTCTGGAGTATAAGCCAAATTTTTGCCTCATATTCTGTCTATGCAGTAAGTGATAGTAGACGCTGGCTGAGCATTCTTGCGCGTTTTATTGTAGTGCTATAGTTGTGCTGACAGCTTGGTCTGTTCTGAATGAGGTAAAGTCTCTGGTATTGATGGAATATTTATACGTTAGAATTGTGTCGAAGGTCATTTTCAATGCTAAGATAATAAATTGAGAATTTTTTGTATAAATAGGTTAATGGATTCTTTTTCTGTATTTTGAAATATATATATATATATATATATTATATATGTATAATATATATATATATACTATATATATATATATTAATTATATATATAATATATATATATTATATATATATATAATATATATATAATAAAACTATATATAGTATATAGTATATTATATATATATATATATATTATATATATATATATATATATATATATATATATATATATATATATATCTATTATATATATATAATATATATATATATTATACATACTATATATATATCATATGGATTTGATCGTTGATTGTGAGGGATGTATATAGG
This sequence comes from Trachelipus rathkii, assembly GCA_015478945.1. NCBI lineage: Eukaryota > Metazoa > Arthropoda > Malacostraca > Isopoda > Trachelipodidae > Trachelipus > Trachelipus rathkii. The sequence continues at coordinate 24,934 of JABUQX010066353.1, forward strand.
TTATTAAAGTATATATATATTATTATATATATAGTATATAGGTAGTATATATATATATATATATTATATATATATATATAATATTATATTGATAATACTTATGTATGATATATATATATAATATATATATATATTGCACAACATCTACTATGAATGTGCATTAAAATAGAAGAATCAGCTCAAACTTGTTAAAAGTCCACATAGCAAATGAGCATAGCTATATAACTTATTCAAAGAAGGGGGTCTCCAAACTCCGGCCCGCGACCACAACAATCAGGCCCGCATTGAATTCACTGGTTTTTATCTTTAAGACACTTTTAATTAATTTAAACACTCACAATTAAACACACTGTATTTTCACTAAGAAACTTATAGTCACAAAACAAACTAGTCGCACTATATTATCGAGATTTTCAGATGCACTTGTATCTCTAATTCAGGAGTTCTTGGAATGATGAGCTAACTAGGTGTTGGCCCTTGGGACTTAGTGGAGGAGTCAGTGTGGCCCTTGGTCTTAGTGGAGGAGTTCAGTGTGGCCTTGGGTCTTAGTAAAGGAGTCAGTGTGGCCATTAGTTGTCTAAAGTGGATTATGGGAACCCTTGCGAGTTCTCTCTGTGTACAGGGGTATAAAGAATTTCGAGGTCGCTCAGAGAAAAGAATGTTATTAATAATGAGGTGTGTTGGGTTATATTTGATTGGCCATTCGGGATAGATGTTCAGTGTAGTGGTCGTCTGGTCTTTGTTGGTCAATAGAGTAGAGAAGGAGATTCATGGGTTTGCCTTCACGCATGTAGTATTGGTTGGCTAGAGGATGAAGTTTAGAGAGTTTTGATTGCGATTACAGTAAAGTGCGTGGGTAGATTATATTGGTAGTGTAGTGTCTGTATAGGAAATAATTCGTGATGAGTGCATTTGAAAGATTTGTCAGGATTAGTTAAGGGTTGGGCTTCGGGTCGCTCTACTCTGATGCGGTTGCAGTCTGGGTGTGCGCTTCTTTTTAGTTGTGTTGGGAGGTGTGGCGTTGGTCGTACGGTTTGCTGTGCGGTGCGGTGCGGTGCGGTGCGGAACATAATTCCACTGTCCCGGTGAGGTGCAATTTTAAAATTTTAGAGGTGCGGTGCGGTGCGGTGCGGTGCGGTGCGGTGCCATGCGGTACGATGCGGTGCGGTGCGGTGCGGTGCGGTGCTAAAATTCCGGTGCTCGGACAACCCTTGTTCGAACTGAGTCATTGATAGTAGGAGAAGTGATGAAAGGAAATGTCGTAGATCTCGACTCTTTTTAAAAGAAGCATACATGAGGAACCACGTGATACATTCTTTCAGGGCTCTAAATTCTGAGGTTGGGACTACGAAACCGGTAAATTTTAGAGAACCTGAATCAGGAATGAGATTAGAGTTGGATGTGAATGTCTTCCGGAATCGAAACCGGAATCAGATTCGAGTTTCAAAGCCTCTCGAAATAGAAGTCAGATCGAAAGATGAATGTGAATGTATTCGGGAACAGGAAACCCAATCAGATTATTTATGGCTTAATATGTCTTCACAGTTGACTTGGGTATAATATATATATATATATTATTATTGTTATATATATATAGAGTTATATAAAGATATATATATATAGTATATATATATATATGTTGTTGTTATTATATATATATTATATATATATATATATATATACTTGTAACAATTTTTTTATATATATATATATATATATATATATATATATATATATATATATATATATATATATATATATATATATATATATATATATATATATATATATATATATATATTATATATATATATATATATATATATATATATATATATATATATATATATATAGAGAGATAGTTGGGGGGAACTTTCAACAGTTGCTGAAATCCCACTTTATTAAATAAAATTACATGAAAGAACAAAAAATTTAAAATTCAAAACGAAAGCTTTTCTATGCTTTAGGTTGCACTTGTTCATCAAAGGACGGAGATCGTGGTGGTACCAGCGAAGATCTCAATCACAAAGTTATGGCGATCAAGTTGTTGATGAAAGCTTGATTTTCTACGATCTTAATCATATGATTGAACAAAAAAACTCATAGCACGAATTCTTTCGTTTTTAGTTTTAAATTTTTTTCTGTGTTCTTCATGTACTTATTTTAATTAATGAAATAGGTGCTCAGCAGCTGTTTAAGGGGTTCCTTTGCAACTATAGTTTGAGTTGTGGGTATCTTGCAACTTTAATGTATAGGAGTATATATATATATTACATATATTGTTATATATATATAGTATATTATATATATATATATATTATATATATATTATTAATATATATTATTACATATATATATATATTATTATTATATTATATTAATATTATTATATATATTATTTTATTGTTATAAATATTTATATATATATATATACATATATATATATATATAGCATATATATTGTTATTATTATTATTATATTATTATTATTATTATATTATTATGTTATATATATATATATTTATATATTACATATATATATATTATTGTTATTTATATTATATATATTATTATTATATTATATATATTATATATATATATATATAGCATAGTATATATATATATATTTATAAATATACATATATATATGTTATTATTATTATTATATATATATATAGTTATATAGTATATATATTATTATTATATTATTATTATATATATATATATATAAAGTTATTATTATTATTATTATATATATTATTATTATATTATACCATATATATATATATATATATATATATATATATATATATATATATATAGCATATATATATATATTAGTTATTATATATATATATATATATATATATATATATATACTCCTCATATCCATATGTGTGGGGAGAAAGAATTCCCCACAGCTTAGGTTCTGCGTGTTGTAGAAGGAGGCTAATGGAACGGTGGAGTTAGATGGGCCAACTACCACTTATCTTTTTGCCAGCAATGCTAAGGCATGCCTAGGTATCAGATCGCCGTAAGCGACCTCTATCTTACGACGAAAATTATGAATCGTATGGGTACATGGAATGTCAGAGGAATAAATGTTGAGGTGAAGAGGAGAGAGGTGATGGACGTATTTAGAAAGGACAAATTTGATTTGCTCGCTGTGAGTGAAGCAAAGATTGAAAGGAAACGTTAAAAATGAATGGTGTGGTGTGAAATGTATATGTGTTGGTGTGGAAAGGAAAGAGGGGGTCGGAGAGAAGGAGTTACATTCTGATGAGTACAACCCATGGTACAGAGCCATGGGTAGATTTTGTTTGTGTGAGTACTAGAATTCTAATGGTTAAATTTAAGTTTGAAAAGGTCAAGGTATGTGGGGTTGTGACATATAATCCATCTGATGGTAATGTTGAAGAGAGTGCGATTTTCTGGGATAATCTGAACATACTGATGAGGTGAGTATGGCTTCTGATTGATTGTGTTGGGTGACCTAATGGTTAGGATAGGTGATCAAAAATAGAATGGCATAACTGGTGGCTCGATGTTGGAAAAAAATGAGAACAGTGGAATGTGACTGATTTGTGAGGAGAGATATGTGTGTAAGTAATACTTTCTTTAAACACAAGAGTATTCATAAGTATACTGGAGTTGGTGTAGGTAGAGATGGTGTCGAAGTAAAAAGTACGATTGATTTTGTGTTAGTGAAGAAGATGTTAGTATGTGTTGGATGTTAAATTAGAGAGGTGGGTTAGGAATGGGATTATTGGATCATTATGTTCTTTCATAAAATTAAATTAGTGGGGGCATGGATGTAGAGGAAGGTGATAAGGAAGGAAGTGGGTAGAATTAAGAGTGTGAAGTTAAGTGAATAAGGCAATAAGGAGAAGTATTTAAGAGCACTTTCAAATAAATCAGTTGAATGTGAACAAGTTGAAACTGAATAAATCTGGAAGCAAATGAAAGAAGCGGTTTTAGTAGACGCAAAAGAAGTTATGTAGATGCAAGTTAAAGTAGAAGTAACACTGTGAGTGTGAATGAAGAGGTGATGCAAGCGGTTAAAGGTAAAATGCGGTTGAATGTCCTAAAAGTCAATGATGAGGTTTCAAAAGAAAGATGTTTGGAATTATGTAAGTAGGAAAAAATGAATACTAAAAGATGCATACGTAGGAGGGAAAACGAGGTAAATGAACAGTTTGGAAGGAGGATAAATGGGGACTTATAAAGGAATAGGAAGCTCTTCTGGAAGGAAGCGAGAAAGGTTAAGAATGAGAATAAGGAGAATTTGCTTAGAATAATGAATAGGGATAGTGCATGAAATGAATGTGAGGAGAGTGTGGAGGAACATTCTCGTAAATCTGGTATTGTAGCATTGGCAGTAATGTGAAGAGGTGATAGTGAATGCGCGTGGGTTTGATGGTGCAAGAAGGAATAGGTATTTTGGGATTAGGTCATAAGTAAGGAGGAGATAATGGGTAAAGTGAGAAAGCTGAAGAATTGTAAAACAGGTATAAATGAAATTACTGGTGCAATGATCAAGAACGAAAGCAAAATGGTGATTGCGAGGAATTGGAAGTTGTGTAACAAAGGGTATAGTTCCAATGGTTTGGAGGAGAGCAGTAATAGTACCATTATATAAGGGTAAGAGTATAATGGTAACTGTTGGAATTAGAGGGGAATTAGGTTATTGAGTGTTGAAGGGAAGATATATTCTGGTATTTTGGCCGAAAGAGTGCGTCAAGTGACTGAGGGACTGACTGGTGAGAACTAGGTGAAGTTGTAGAGGATGTGTGGATCAAACCTTTACATTGAAATAAATTGCTGAGAAAATGTGAGAGAAGAAGAATAAATAGTATTTAGGTTTTATGGATTTTCAACAGACATTTGATAGGATTAATAGGAAAGCTCTGTGGCAGGTGTTAGTGATATATGGTGGTGGTGGTAGGCTTCTGAATGAAATCAAAAGCATGTACGACGATAGTGAAGCTTGTGAAAAATAAATGTTGAAAGCAGGGTTGCGGAGTCGTAAAATAAATTTTCCGACTCCGAATCCGACTCCGACTCCTTAAATTCAAATTTAGATTTTCGACTCCGACTCCGACCCGACCTCACCTTAAACAAAAATTCGACCCGACCTTCGACTCCAACTTAAACAAAAAAATTTCGACTGACTCCGACTCCAGCAGTCCAATTCAAAATTTCGACTCTGACTCAGATTAGTGCTTACAGAGTTACAGTAAAACATTTGTTTGTTTCAACAATTTTTTTTTCGCTTGCTTTTAAGAATAAAAAAATGTACCACTTTTCCAATGAATCTAATCTCCAAATGTTATACGGTAAAGAACCGTAAAGACATAAAGATGCAGGCGCAACACATGGCAAACAAATATATTTCAGTTTTGGCAAATGTATAACGTAATTATAGTGAAAATTATTTTTATTATAAAAACAGCTATTATAAAATTAACAGTTTAATACTTTCAGTTACAATAATAATAATAATAATAATAATAATAATAATAATAATAATAATAATAATAATAATAATAATAATAATAATAATAATAATAATAATAATAATATAATAGCATTAATATTATCGCTTATGAAATAAAAACAAAAGAATTTCTGACAAAAATTAAAAGAACTTGATTTTATAATTTAGGATATATATATAGCAGAAGATATATATATATATATATATATATATATAGGTATATATATATATATATATATATATATATATATATATATATATATATATATATATATATATATATATATATATATATATATGCTCTTGCATAAATATATATATATATATATATGTTATTATTATATATATATATATTACCTTAAAAATAATACACAAAACTCACAAAATTCACATTTGAGACCTGTAATATCTATGTGCGGAACGGTTACACACAAAATTGCCCAATATCTGAACAGCATTATCCGACCATATCTTAATAACTCTTTCATAGTTAAATCAAATAATGAAACATTATGTAAATTAAATTATCAAACTTAAAACTTGAAGCCACTCAATATCTTCGCCTCACTTGATATAGAATCTTCGTTCATAAATGTGTACCGGTTCTTGATAAGATTGACATAATAATTAACGAAGTGTATCACCAAATAACCTACCCCCACCAGATATATCAGAACAAACATATGAAACCCTGTATTAATAATTTGTTGTACTCAAACACCGCTTAAATTTAAAGAAAACATATATCTACAAATTGATGGAGTGTCGTTGTCTCACCACTTGGACCTACATTTGCGGACTTTTATATGTCCAATCTTGGAAAACAAAATCCTTAGTGAAACAAACAACTTTAACCCCGTATTTTATATAAGGTATGGTATGTCGACGACACCCTCACTGTTTTTAAGAACATAGATCATATACATCAGTTCATCAATAGAATTCAAGAGTTGTCATGCTTAAAATTCACATACGAAACTTAAGTTAATAATGCTATCTGTTTTTTAGACATCAAAATCAATGTTAATTCTGACGGCTCATTATCTACAGGCATACATGTCAAACCCACTGATAATGGTCTGTATATGAACTATGGATCCTATTCACCCATTCATTTACAAAGAATCTATCGTAAAAATTTTAGTTTACAGAGCATATAACCTATGTTCAACTTAGAAAACTTTTGATGAAGAAATTTGCCGCATTAAGTAAAATTTAATTAACTGTGATCATCCACAATATTCAGTTGAAAATTTAATTAATAAAACCCTTTCAAAATTATATAATAAAGAAAGTAAAAATAATCAGAAAAATTCGATAAATTTCTTCTTCAAAACTTCCAATGCTATTTGTCAATAAGGAAGAGAAGTGCCTTCGTAATATTTTGAATTCTCACCTCAAAACTAGACATCTCAAAAATTAAAGTCAGACTATACCATAAGTCCAAACAACTGTCATCTTCCTTTAGCACAAGAGATGCTTTGCCCGACAACCATCACGTTGTGTACCAATTTAACTGCCCTGAGTTAGACTGTACGTCGACATATATTGGTTACACGAAGAATAGATTGTCGGACAGGGCATATCAACATCTCTACAGTCCAAGCAAAATCTTTGAACATTTCAACTAGTAATATTTCTAAACACTTCACAATATTATACGGATCGTGTGAAGTCCAGAAACTTAAAATTGCGGAGGCTTTCTACATCAAAACACTCCACCAGACATTAACATAGAATTTTAGTGTATTACCAATGACTCAATATCATTTTGATGATCATTATATGTCAATTTAAAGACTCATTCGCTTACAAGAAATAATCCTCTGAAGATGTCTCAAGTATAGAGACGAAACGCGTCGGTAAATCTATGTAAATATATCTTCTTCTTCTCCTGTATATTATTTTCAAAGATTATTTTAATGAAATTAAATTACAAAAAAAAATATTTAGAACGATTGAAATAAAATCAAAATTTATAATAATAAAAATAATAATAATAATAATAATAAATAATAATAATAATAATAATAATAATAATAATAATAATAATACTAATAGCATACATATATAATAATAATAATAATAATAATAATAATAATAATAATAATAATACGTTCTCAAATTTTCGACCTCGGCACAGAATTTTTGACTCTGACTCCACTTAAACAAAAATTCCGACTCTGACTCCACTTGCACAGAGTTTTCCTGACTCAATCTGACCCGAACTGGGAAATTCCACGACTCCAGACTCCGACCGCAAGCCCTGGTTGAAAGTGATTACCGATTTATATTAATAGGGGAGTTAGATGGCAGTGTCTCCTTGGTTATTCAGTTTGTATATGGATATGACACAAAGAATAGAGGCGGGAGTGGCAGGGGAAATGTTAGAAAGATGTAGAATGGAAGTGAGGGGTGTCCTACCTTATTAAATGCCAGGGGGAAGGTCAGGAACCAAAACAGGCAATTTCAAAGTCATGAAAATGTTATATATTTATATATATATATATATATATATATATATATATATATATATATATATATATATATATATATATATTTTGTTATATATATATATATATATATATATATATATATATGAAAATGGTATACAAATGTATGTAAAGTACTCACCAACTCAACAACTACTTGAAAAGAAGATCAATTCTTCTTTCCTTTTCTTCTGCGAAACTCTCTTAAGCATCCTGATTTTGTTTTTACTTACTTTAATGGATTTTATATTTGGAGATGGACTTGCAGTATTTAAAATGAGTTTTTTTCCTTTATAAAGTCTGGCAAACGGAATGGTTAATAAAAATAACCATGTTATTTTCTTCAGTATAACGATTAACAATACCACCACACACATCAATGTTTATAATCTAAGGATCACTCCTCACTTCTAAAGCTATATATAAGATCATATGAATCAAGAGATGCCAATTAGTAATATTAACTAATTTTCGGTAATTCTAGGATTTCACCAAGATTTGTATAACCAAAATTAGAACCAAAGAATATCAAAAATTATAACTAAAATTATTAACAAAATATATTAAAATTTTTGTACTCTCTCTCTAAATATATATATATATATATATATATATATATATATATATATATATATATATATATATATATATATATATATATATATAGTTATATATATATTATATATATATATATATATATATATAAATATATATATATATATATTGTTGTTATATATATATTAAGGTTACATATATATATATATATATATATAAGAAGAAGATAGTTATACATATATATATATATATATATATATATATATATATATATATATTATTAAAATTAAAAAAAAATTAGTTTTCTTTATATTTTGTTTCACATATTTATTGCAAAGCGGCAACTCTACTTATGAGTAGAGTTGCCAATTTTGGGAGCGGTTATTTTATGACGTGTTTGAAAGGTGGCCTTGTAGAAAAATCCTCAAAATAGACAAAATAAGAATAAGGTTTCTTTATACGTTGCCATGACAACCAGGTTTTAAAAACATTATAATTATGCTCTCTCTTGGAGGCACAAATCGAAATTCCTCCAGTCAATGATCCTTATTGAAAAATAATGTTTCGGAAGAAAATAAATGATATTAATGTCCTTTTTTTTTTTATTTTTAAACATTTTTTTTTAATAGTAGTAAATAGTAGTTTGAATTATTTTACTAATATTAGTATGCTTTTCTTTGTTTTTTTTTTTGTTTTTTTTTAGAGGCCTGGCCTCCTGTGCTTCCCCCGTAAAACCGCGCCTGTTAAATGCGGATGATTTGGTTTTGCGAGCCGAATCTAAAGAGAGTTTGAGAGGATTGGTAGAGCGATTTGGCAGTGTGTGTGTGTAAAGGGAGAGGGTTGAAAGTAAACGTAGATAAGAATAAAGCAGGATGTGGTTGAGGACAGTCCTTGCAGCTGATGTTGATGGTGAGCAGCTGGAACAAATGTCTGAATTTAAATATTTAGGATATATGTTGGATGAAAAGGGAACAGATGATTCAGAGCGTAGTAGGAAAGCTGTGAGTGGTAAGAAGGTGGCTGTAGCAATTAAATCCTTGGTGGATGTAAAGGGACTACGTCTTGAGTGCGCTAAGGTCTTACATGGAGAGCATATGTTGTTACCTGTGTTAATGTATAGTAATGAAACTATGGTCTGAAATAAGAGGTGTAGATCTAAAGTACAATGTGCTCAGATGGGCAATCTTAGGAGGCGTGTTAATTGTGAGAAGAATTGATAAAATGAGGAATGAACATTAGGGGAGTTGTGTGGTGTAAAGAAAGGAGTAAATGAGAATAAATGTAAGTAATGGAGATGGTTTGGCCATGTTGAAAAAGATGGACATGAATGGCTGGTTAAGGGATGTATAAAGTGGTGAATGTGTTGGAATCAACCGGCTGGGGAGACTGAAAGTGGATGAGCCAGTGAAACAAACGCCTGGAGGAGAGAAATCTGAGTTTGGCAGAGGCGAGAAGAAAAATGCATAATAGGAGTATGGCGGTGTTTCTTTGTGAGGGGATATAGTTGTGGCACACCTGGGCCAAGAGATGAACCCTACATTGCCGAGATGCCATAGTGAGTGTCCGTCACGGTCCCGTGAAGCTCTATGGTGGATTTTTCTGACTGCGACGAGTCCTTACTAAAAGGTATAAAGAAGGCGGTAAGGCTGATCTTTTTTTCACTTGCGTTATATTCTCTTCTAATACTTTTTCTGTTTCCGGTGCATGCTACGCACCTAACCCCCAGTCTTGGGGAAAAGGTGGTGATGATGTTAATGTGGGATATATATGATATATATATATATATAGTTATATATATATATATATATGATAGTTAAATATGATAGATATATATATATATATATATATATATATATATATATATATATGTATATATATATATATACAGTATATATAAAGGAAGCCGCTCTGATCCTTCTAACTATCGCCCTATAGCTCTCTACCTTGTATTCTATCTAAGATCTTTGAAACCCTTCTCAACTCTCACTTCTAGATCATTCGGGAAAACTCATTCCCTTCTTTCCGATCACCAGTACGCTTTCGGCGTTCGAGGTCTACTGGCGATATACTTTCCTATCTAACCGATTTGTTTTCCGCTCTAAGGAACTACGGGGAGACTTGCGTGGTGGCGCTTGGACATAACCAAAGCATTTGACTGGGTTTGGCACGCGTCACTGCTCTCCAAGCTCCCCTCCTTTCTTCCTTCTCTTTGCTTACTTATGTCTAGCTTCTTCAAATCGCTCAATATCGGCTGCTGCGATGGCGATTTTCTTCTTTCTTTCGTTAATAGTGGTGTCTTCAGGGTTCTGGTCCCATTCTACTCTTTATTCCCTACTTTTCATTAATGATCTTCCTCACCTGCATATCTAACTCTATCCACTATATGTTGATGACTCGACTCTTCATTCTTTAACTCATTTAAATTCTGTTCTCTTTTACTTCTAGAATTGCATCTCGTCTTAATCTTTCCGATTCTATTCTCGTTGCTAGATAGAAATTTCGGGTGGGGTCGTCTCAACCTGGTGAAATTCAATTCTTAAAAACTCAACTTCTACAATCTCACTCTAAAACACCTCTAACTTTCCTATCTCCTTTGATGGTTCGTCTCTCCTGCTGACAATATAAACATCCTTGGCCCTAACATGAAAAATGTCTTGGAAAAACTCACATCACAATGGTTGCTAGGGCGGCCTTCACAAAGAAACTGAGAGTTCTGTTTAGACTGCGAGACTTTTTCCTCTTCTCAGTTACTCCAGCTATACAAATAAGTCTTATCCGCCTGTATGGAGTAACGTTCTCATCTAAAGTCTGGGCTTCACCCTGGCTTTAAGGTGGTCGAGTCAACGGCCAAGAGACTTATAAACCGTTCTTTTACTTTCCAGCTCACTTGACTCTCTATCTTTGCGGCGCGATGTTAGTGCTTTATCTCTTTTCTATGGGTACCGCAGCGGCAAGTGCTTCGAGGGAACTTAACACTCGCGTACCACCACCTTTACGACGTGCACGTAGTATCGCGTGCTGTATCTGCGCACGAGTTTTTGTGCTGATATTGGTAACCCAGGCTAGTTCGCTGTGGTGCTTCCTTCTTTCCTGCCACTTCTGTTCTGTGGAATTCTCTTCCATCTTCTGTGTTTCCGAATTTAATCTCCCCCACTTTAAAGCCTGTGTCTGTGCTCATCTGCGTAGTTTACGTTAGTTGATGAATATTTTTATAATAACACCCCCTTCTTGAATAGGGCTTTGCCCGTGAGTGGTAGTTACATCTGTTATATTCATATATATATATATATATATATATATATATATATATATATATATATATATATATATATACATAAGGTTATATAGTATATTATTAAGAGCAAATATATATATAGTATATATATATATATATATATATATATATATATATATTTATTTATATATATATATATATATATATATATATATATATATATATATATATATATATATATATATATATATATATATATATATATATATATATATATATATATATATATATATATTGAACTGAAGTATTCCTCAGCACGTCGTTGCCCTTTAATTAGTCCTTTTAGTACATCACTTTCACAGAGGGTTTCTCTAGCGTAATCATGGTAATATACTGGCGTGTGAGATGAACATTTTTGGTAGGCACTCCAACCCCCCTCACCCTTCGTTACGTGTACTCCTACAGGCTTACATGAACACATTCTATTTATTTTTTTGTAACTAATTTTTTAAAAATTGCTTAATAAAAACCTGCTTTGAAGATTCTTAGGAGTGAGGCATTCAAAAAATACCCCTCGTTAACACCACCTCCATCACCACCTTGGAGTTGGTGACCTCCGGTGATGGTGTTAATGCCACCAAGACTTTGCCACCGGCTTGGTCTGGTGCATGGTATTTTCTTTTCTTCAATTTCTGCAACATTTTTGGTTTTTATTCTGATTTCGACTTTGATGAGCAGCATCTCTCTTCTTCTTCTTCTTTCTAGAGCTTGCCTCTTATTCTATAGCAAAATCTGGTGTTTTGGAGCTCCGACAGAAAACCTTATTCTATTCTCTGCTAATGTTTCTATTATCAATTTTCAGACAAATGCTGTTGTTGCGGATATTTGATCAATGACGTTTTCTTTATCTCTTTTTCCTAAAATGGAATCTTTTGAATTTTTCACCTTGCCTCTAGTACCATTCTAAAACCAAATTCATTAGTTCTGTTTATTTATCCCCATAACTCTAATAACTATTCTAAATTCTTCGACTATATTAACCACATAATGGAGCACAATCTCTTTCCTCTCCTTTCTCTAATACAAAGATACATCCGGGTAATTGCCTTCCGTTTCTTTATTACTAATAGCCTCGTACAGATGGTGCAGCTCTCTCCCTGTATCTTTGATCATCTTGGAAATGAGCCCAAATTTCTTGACCTTACTTAACTTCAAATCTTCCTCCTTTCTCCTTTCTGCCTCTGGATTTCTCTCTCCTCCTTCCTCGTTTCCTCCTATGTATTCTAATCTATCTCTTCAAGTCTTCTGAACGTTAATAAGTCGAAAAGCCTTCGATTCCATCCTTTCAAAACAGGCTGTCCACAAGGACGAACAACACTCGCCTACACAGAGCAAGCAACTATGGTATTGTAAATAAATTTTGAAGATGAGAAATATACCTAACATCTTAAAGTTTTGTTAATTGTAATAAATAATGTGATCCTTCCAATGAAAATCACGAGATAAGTAAATGCCAAGAATATTATGAAAGGGGGAAGATGTTATAGATGTGTTAAAGATTTTATCGATTAGATAGATAAAGCAAATGAGTTTTTGAGACATTGATAACAATCTTGTTTTCTCTAACATAGTTAGAAACGCGAGAAAGGTCAAAGGTCAAAGGTCAGTTACTTCAAGAGCATCCTCCTATAAACGGCTATTTGTAGTCGAGTTAATAATGAAGGGTGAAATGGCCAGCCTAAGAATAAAGATGTTGAAATGACAAAGTGGAAGTCATTGGTGGAAAGTAGAAAAAGAGTTGGGGATAGGAGAGACCATTGAGGAACACCACTGTCAATAGATTTAAAGGGTGAACGGTGGACGTCTACAAACGCTGCTACCGAACGATCGGAATAGGAAATCAGAAGAAGGTCAAGACAGAAGGGTAGATACTAGTTTAAGAAATTTGGAGCTTGTGCGAGACTCTATCAGAAGTTTTCGATATATATATATATTATATTATATATATATATATATATATATATATATATATATATATTATATATATATATATATATATATATAATATATGTTTATATATATATATATATATATATATATATATAATATATATATATATATATATATATATATATATATATATATATATATATATATATATATATAAATGAATTGGAATTTACTATTGTTTTTCCTGGATTGTGAACATCTTTATAAGATTTTCGGTTAAAGGTACTTAATATTGTATTTTACTTTATTTATTTTATTGACAGGTGCTGCTGAATTGTTTTGTAACAAAAACGAGTTCAACCTCATCATTGTTAAATGGCAAATGTTTTTGAATGCTGTCTATCATGTTTGGGCATCTGTGGTTTGTTAGCAAAGAGTTATGCATTTTTACTCTGTCTGTTATAATACAGGATATGAGCTCCTTTTTTTAACTTGGTAAGCCTGCTTTGTAATTGTGAACTAAAATAGTTATTATTAATATAATTTTGTTAATAACAATTGTTCGGTTCTCTGATGTCTGCAAATATCTGAATCATAAAAGAAAGAAAATTACATGTATATTTTATTATGATATTAAATGTTTTTAATAATTCTAAGTTACTTTTTTTTTTTCATATTTTCTTACTCCAGTGTTTTTGCTAGGTACCTATGTTCAAAAACAATCATACTACACATATTTATAAATTAAATTTAGTTTGTAATTACTATGAAAATTGGCATTAAATTGCAATTATAATTATTTTAAACTGTTAAATGTTTTATTTCACCTTTAATAATCATTAATCTAACAACAATTAATTATAATTCTATTATTCTTACCAAAGAGATATTATGCATTTCACTTTAATTCTATAAACTTAAACAAAACGTACAGTGATTCATTTTGTCATCAGTGATGCGTGGGAATGAGGTTAACTACCTCGCTACGAAAATTTTACTGTAAAATTTACAAATTTTTCAAATATAAAAGGTGAAAAATGAAACCAAATAATAGTAAAAAGATCGGTCCTCTGAAAATTCTATCCTTCTCCAAAAAAAGTAAATTGTATGTACACTATTGCTCTGTCCTATTTCCATTAATGAGCAGCAAAAGTGAGTTGGTTCCAAGATGCTTCTTTTTGAAGGAAAATACTATCCAAAACTCTGAACGGATTTCAGATTGCAGCATGAACAGAATATCAAAAGGCAACGAGAATAATAATAATAATAATAATAATAATAATAATAATAATAATAATAATAATAATAATAATAATAATAATATTAATAATAATAATA